>JAOPHQ010000317.1:0-165107 GCA_030340625.1 Merluccius polli | reverse complement strand
CTCTCTCTCTCTCTCTCTCTCTCTGATGGGCTGCACCTGCCCGGATTGAATCTGGGGGTGAAGGGTGAGCTGGTCGTGGTGGGGTGGGTGGGGGAGGGAAGTTGTCATTAATTGTGAACTTTGACCTCATACCTTCTAGAAAGCTCTTTGATCGCCCTTAGGGTGTGCACATAGACAGATAAAACACGTGTGTGTGTGTGTGTGTGTCTGCGTCTGTGTGTTGGACAAGTGCTCTCCAAGCTCACTACTTGAAGTGTTACTTAAACTAATTAAATAATTTTGTCTCAATGGTGCCAAGGTTGTTATATTTTCATGACTCTAATCAAGGATCAAACTCCGAATCAGAAATTGTATTTGTCGACGTACAAATTTACAAGGAATTCATCTTGGTGCTGATGTCAGCATTCATTCAGTGATAAAAACAAGAAAATACATTGAAGCAGGAATGGCTCATTAACTTTAAATGGAGACCGAAACTCAAATACAAACTAAATATATTCATATATAATTCAATATAGTTTTATCCAGATGGCGGTTGATCTATCCCTCATTGTTTCACTCTTTCTCCTCACTCACACAACTAACGTCATTAGGACGGCGGGTTGATCTGTCCCTCATTGTTTTGCGCTTTCTCCTCGCTAACACAGCTAACGATATTAGCGCGGCGCCCCGCGGCGTCGACAGGCCTGTGATGGTGCGTAATGGAGCCTCTTTATGTCCGCCAACGCTTTACAAGTGGCGGGGCCTTCGCTCAAACCCTCGGCCCTCTCTCCCGTCTCCCTCCTTCACTATGGGAGCGTCTGAAAGAGGAGAGCCTGGTCCTCCGGTCGGCCTCGTTCATCCTCCCACAGAGAGGCCCGGCCGTCATGGCGTCGCGGGGCCGTGTGTTCCCCCAGTCGACTGTGATCTAATGCTTATTATTCCACCAGCTCCATGGCTGCGCTTGTGAGGACTCTGCGTCGTGTGATTGTTGGCGTGGCCGGACCCCTGGCCTGGTGGTTTCTATGGTAATGGAGGGGGGGCTAGGCTACGCCGCGTGTCCCCCCTCCTCTATAGATCGCATCTGCAGAGAACTGGGGATGGGGGGGGGGGGGGGGGGGGGTGCACTGACCCGGCAGTGATGCTAAACTTTGTTAATATAATTATAAGCACACAGGCACACACACAAACACACAAACACACATGCATACACAAACACACGCGCACACACACACACACTCACACACACATGCAAGTGGTGCACACATATGCATTCATTGTGTGTCACACACACACACACACACCCTTGCATACAAATGCACACACATACTATACTTTATAATATTACACATGAAGGCACACACATATGCACCAATGCGTACCCACACACACACACACAAATGCATGTGTGGGCACAAACAAGCATTCACTTACACACACACACACACACACATACATACACGCACATGCATGCACACACACACACACATACGTGGAAGTTCGTGCACAACCACTGCATGCATACCCACACACGTGCACGTTCACACACACACACACACACACACACACACACACACACACACACACTTGGAAAATGGAGGGAGAGAGAGCTGGGCAGAGGGTGTGCATGTATGTAGTCTTTCATAGCCCTCACATTATAACCTTGAGTAGCTGTTGTAACGGAGCTGAATGTGTGAGGGAGCGTGAGAGGAGTGGACACACAGGTCAGGAGCAGAGCTGGAGCTCTAAAGGCCGTCCACAAAACATCTGACAAGCGGCTTCAAGCACACAATGATGGAGATGTGAGGAGAAAAGACGATATTGGGTTATTAGAAATCATACAAGAGGAGGCAGGTTTTTTTGCTTTATGCTAATGTGTTTCCATTCTGTTTTCGATCGTGTTGAACTGAAGCGGCGCCCTACAAGGATAGAAATAAAAATATGTTCGTGTTTACGCTAACCTTTCCTTTAGCGAGAATTCAGCACATAAAAAAACTTGTGAAAACAGAATTAAAGCAATAAGTAAGTAGACAACAATGTTGTTTCACAGAGATAAAGTAAAATCATTCAGTGAATTAAGCAAAAATGTACATTTCTGAATCAACTCCTCTAAGATATGGTACAATAAAGACATCAACAAAACAAAAACAGCAAACTGTAAACAGGGATCATAGCTGTTTTATTCCCTATTCCCAGCTGTTTCACTGCCTAGTTACAGGTGTTTAACTGTCTGTTTACAGCTGATTTTCGTTTTTGCTGGCTGTTCCTGAAGCGTGGAAGTGACGGTACAGAACCACACAACCCCTAACTTTAAGACTCAAAATGAAGCAATCAGCAAGCACTAAGTTCAAAATCAGTGAGGAGGGGTAACATGTCTGTTGAGGACTGCCCCTCCCCCTCCCCCTCCTTTACTCTCTGACCTCACCCCCCTCATTCCCCTCTCACTCCCCCTCCACCCCCGGACACCCCATGGACGTTTCCCATGGCTTTCGAATGGATTCAATTAACTGAAAACACAAAAAAAACTAATGACCAAAAGATTTGCCTTTCTAAGAAAAAACAAAGAAAAACCAAAACACTTAACAACTTCACCCCAGGACTGGTTTCGGCCATTTTTTGCCATTGTTTTTCAAAGACTATCGTAAAAGTTGGGCTGGAAAAGAGCATGGAAGAGAGTATGAGAGTTGGTAGGCAAGGCTGAAGCAACATGAAGGAATGGGTGGAGAAAGCAGTGAGATGTCAGAGGAGAAGAAGACGGAGGCAGAGGGTTAGGGTTAGAAACGGTGACAGTGAATGAGTACAGCTGAATGAAGAGAGAAAAACAAGGGAGGGTCTGACAATCAAAGGCGGTGACAGAAGAAAAGAATGGTAAATTAGGGAAAGTGAAGAATTTTTGAAAATGGCTGTTTTAGAAAAGTGTTGGTCGGTTGGTTGTTTTTTTCCTCTCTCAAACTTTTTTTGCTTTGGCATTTTGGGCGAAAAACGGTGAAAATAGCTTTTCATTCTGTCGTCGGAGTCGTTTGAAAGTCCATGAAAGAGAAACACAAACAGAGGCATGAACAAAGGCTCCAGTGTGAGGAGGAAGGCACCGTCACTGACATTGTCAATACTTTGAACAACTTGTCAATGCAGATGCTGGAGTGACTTCATTCTCTCCCATTTGTGTACAAACCCCTTTGAAAGGGGCTTGCTGGCTTGCCCATACCCCTTTCTCTGGGTTCAAATGGCAAAAGGCAGCCTTTGTGTCTGGGAGAGTTCATTAAATTCATTGGTTTGACCTGTTATTTCTAGGCCAAAAGTCTGCTGATTTGGAGAAAATGTGAGCCAGCCATACGAAGTAGCCTACTGACCTCCATAGCCAGAGAAACTCTTTTGAGGGACATTTCAAGGCTGTTTTGTGAATAGGGCCATCGAGGTTAGCTCCCAAGATATCCATACCAGAACTAATGGATTCACATCAAAAGGGAATTTGAAATCATCAAACGATATTTAGCCCCTTCACCATCTTGTGCCGTTTTTTTTTGGGGAGGAAATAACGCGGTCGTTAAAAACTTTTTGAGAAGTTTTTAAAAACTTAAAGAAACACTGAGAAAGAGGGTATTGAAAGTTTGGAGAAAACTCGGACAGAGACTTGAACATTGCTAGCCTTGAGTAGCCGCCACCATTAACAATATGAGGCCATTTATGTGGAAAAAGACATAAGGTGCATCATGTTTGCCAAATAATTGCTGTATATTACTCCACAATAAGTTTGTAGAGCTTGAAAGTGTGCCTATTATTTTTTTATTTTTAACAGACACCACTTTTTATCCAAAGCCACATACAGTGAACACATGCCATTAAAGGGGAGCCATTATCTTCTCGTATGAAGGTACTGCTTCTTACGAATCCCGGTCCACAACATCAAAAGACTCACAGCAGGTTGAATCATGAACGTCTATGTTTTTATTTGGACCAGTGGAGAATGCAAATCCCGGATCCAACAACGTAAATGGTCCGACTTTTCCGTGTTTTTTTCTGCCCAAAAACGGAGTTGATGTTGAAAACTTTGAAGAATTGTTGAAATGTTGACGAATGTTTTCACAAAACGCGTATGAAGCAGTACTTTCTTATATTAGAAAAATAGACGAGTGTGATGGTTCCCCTTTAAGATGCAGGCAGGGGTTAAGACAAACGATGACTACAGGTAGGCGGACATCGGGGATCGAACCTCTGCTCTGTATCATATTTATTGACATTCTGTTGGCCAACACGCCTGTTTCTGATTGGTTTTATTAAAAACTGGCCTATCTGGCCATCAGCCATACACACACGGCTTTTAAATTCTTGACCTTTACTGCGACAGGACCATTATGCCAAAGTAATGCTGCGTTCAAGTGACAGTGGGAAATTCCAGACACTTCCATATAGGAGAGGCTATTCAAGTCATCATTCTGGTTCAGTTTTCACAGTGTTTTGACTTTTTACAGCTTTTTATTGTAAAATGCAAAAGCAAAACAAAAGTTGACTTTATGCTATTCAGCTATTAGTGAGCTAAGTGGTCCGCGAGAATATCTGTTCTGGTTGACCGCGCGCCGGCCTCTGTATGAGACAATTAAGATTTAAGACCGCTCCCGGCTCATTTCTGATCAGGGCATCTCTTGATTGGTTCGGGGAAATGCGTCTGTCAATCATTCGTAGCGCCACCACAGGTGTCTGAACGCTGCACGTTTTTCTGGGTTGCTTATTTTCAAAATCCAGTGCTCTATTGCACTTCCCACTCTCTCTCTCTTTATGACTCTCAAATCTTACCTTGAGCACCTTAAATTGCAGATTCAGGATTCAAAATAAAACCGCATGATGCATTTTCACCTAGCTTCATAATTATGTTGTATTTAATGTGCCAACTTTAATAATGAAAGATGAGACATTTTATGTTACACTTCATGCACATTTTGATTTTTTTTTTTGGAAATAATAAATTCCAACCTCATCCGCTTGAGCACACTGAGGTGAAGAACCAAGTTGTTGTAAACTTCCCAGTTCCCACTTGCTATGAACGCATCACTACAGCTGGTTGTAGAGATACCTGCTGAGCAACATCCTCCCCCCTCCCCCCCCCACCCTCCCCTTCCACATGAGGATTACCATACATCAATCACTACATCATCCCAGTTAAACCCATACAAAGAGTTTTGGTGTGGAAAGCGATAAAGAAGACATTTGTGACATCCCAATCACAGTGAATGTGACACTGGACAGTAAAATTAAAAGTTAAATACAGGAATTAAAACGGTTAGATACACTGCTGTGAGCAGAGAAGGGCCCCTGCAGGGTGGAGGGATGACATCACATTCCAGTCATATCTAAAATACCGGTGAGCTCACAAACAGCTTTCACTGAACTAATTGTTATGTCACGGCTGTAGCACCCAGATAACATGGCCACCTCCATCACTGTGGAGGTTGGAGGTTGTGATGTCATGAATCCATGTGTGTTAGTGTGGAGCTTGTATTACTACACTACACTGTTTCACTGAAGTAACCCTGATCACAAATATGAATATGCTCTACTTTGTGTTGTGTGTTATATAATATATAATATATATATATATATACAGGTTGGAGTTTTGACTCACCGTCTCTTTAACTGTTATCTATGTTTGGTTCTCGCTCGCCCACTAGAGTACGACCGCACCGATGGTGGGCTGCGTGTATAAATATGACATTATTTTACATATCATTCTCCAAGAGCAATTATGGTAATGAGTCATTGATGTCACTTATCTTATCTTCATGTTTACCCGACTCACATATTTCTGTCAAATTGTGATTTTTAAATCACCCCCTTACTCACTCACTCCAACTGCTTCTCTCTCTTTATCTCCTCTCTTTCTCTCCCTCTCTTCAACACTCTCTCTCTCTGTCATTATCATCTTCTTCCTCTCTCTTCAACTCTATCTCTCTCTCTCTCTCTCGCTCTCTCTCCATCCCTCTCTCTCTCGCTCTCTCTCCATCCCTCTCTCTTTCTCTCTCTTTCTCTCTCTCTCTCTCTCTCTCTCTCTCTCTCTCTCTCTCTCTCTCTCTCTCTCTCTCTCACCCTCCATCCCTTCCACTCCCTTTCTCTCTGCACCCACCCTCCCTCCCGCCAACCCTCTCAATTCAACTGTAAATGCTTTATTTGGTATCACAAAAATTAATCATTTATCAAAGCAAAATTAGCTATGAATAATCTATCTCTCACCCCCCCCCCCCCCCCCCCCCCCCTCTCTCTCTCTCTCTCTCTCTCTTTTTCTCTCTCTCTCTCTCTCTCTCTCCCTCCCTCCCGCCCCCTCTCTTGTGCTCACACCTGCGTGCGCGTCCCTCGCCCCCCCCTCCCACCACCACCATATCGGCCCATTGAGCCGGTGCGCTTGTTGACTGTTTATGCGCATGACTGGTGGCTCCGCTGGTCATATGAATGATAATCAGCCCCTTTGTTGCGTCCGGAGCGGCGCGGCAACGCGGCGGCGCGGCAACACGGCGGCGCAGCGGCGTAGCGGCGGCACAGGCGGCGGAGCGGTTGCGGCGCGGCGGCGACGCGGCGCAGGCTGTCCCCGCCTGAGGGGCCCGTAGCCCGGGGGGAAGATTAGCGGCGCGGCGGCCCTCTGTGTCACGTCGCCAGTCACAGGGCCCGTCCACAGCTGGCCCCTCGTCCCCCTCAGGGACCTCAAATCCTGTTACACTGTCAGCTAAAACCATCATTTGTATTAGCGATGTGTGGGTGTTTAAGTGTGTGTGTGTGTGTGTGTGTGTGTGTGTGTACGTATTAAGCGAGAGAGGAGGGGAGAGTGTCTTAAACTATGAATAATTCATGGTGGAAAGAAAAGGAGTTTATTGACTACATCTCCATAAACAGACTGCTCCCTTTTTGTCACCGGGCACGAGATCTGTTGAAATAATTACATTAAAGCGCATGAAAATGTGGTCGTCCATACGGCGCAGCATTATCTACCGGGATGGACTTGAGTGACGGCAATTGTTCCTACTTAATACTCATAAATAATTTACAATTTAAGACACATTGAGGGGCTTTTTTCAGACTATACCCCTGTTTTCAATATTCCTAATTTATTTATCATGGCGTCGGTTGTATTTTTTAGTAGGCGAGTACCAGATAAGTACTGCATAAACGGTTCTGTGTACAATGCATAATCTCTTTGTGTTTTTTTAGATGTTTAATGTGTGTGTGTGTGTGTGTGTGTGTGTGTGTGTGTGTGTGTGTGTGTGTGTGTGTGTGTGTGTGTGTGTGTGTGTGTGTGTGTGTGTGTGTGTGTCTGTCTGTGTGTGTGTAGTACTAGTACTAGTAGTAGTAGCCTATACGTTAAATATATTTTTTTAAAAGGTTAAATAAATAGTGGGAAAAATATGACAAAATATTCACGCGTGTCTATTACAATATGAATAAAAGGGGAGATTTGCGTCTGAGTTTGGCGCTTTTACGCGCCGCGCGTCGTGGGCCGTTATCCCGGTTTGGGTTTTCATCTAAGTAACAACAAGTGATGCTGGCCAATGAGATGCTTTTGCACTTCAGCCCCGCGCCTCCAGAGGGAGGTCAGGGCTATTTGTCGGCCTCCAGTCGGGATGGCAAATTACCGGGATGAGCCGCTCTGCGTGACGACTGGAGGACCTCTGTCCTGAACCACGGGGAGACCTGCTGCCCCAGGAGGAGGACGGCGGAGCCCGTCTGCTGAGCAACAGGCCCGCAGACACGCGCGCGCGCACACGCACATGCACGCACGCGCGCACACGCATTCACACACACGCACGCGCACACACACTCTCTCTCGCACACACACATTCACACACACTCTCACACGCACACACGCGCGCGCGCACACACGCACACACGCACACGAACACACACACACTCTCACACACAAACACGCACGCACACACACATTCACACACACACGCACGCACAGTTAAAGCTGCATTTACAGGAAAATAAAGCATACATGTCTTTGTTTTTTAAATAGGAATTCGGTGACCACGCGCACCTCCAGCTTTAAAATCACGATTTAAAAACAAACGGCCAATTATGTTGAAATTGAACATTATTATGATTATATTACATGAACAGATTCACAGCGTCGTGCAGCCTGTGACCTCATCGACGATTAAAATAAGCCTACATGTCGTTTGCTATAAGGGTTTAACTGCGTCTTAATTGTAACATTATTATTTTTCTATTTACATTGCATGCCTACTGTCTGTCCCTCCCGGGTCTATTGTAGACCCGGTCTATTGTAGACCGGGTCTGGTGCCCCTCGACGTGGACAGGGATCACTTCGCCGGTGGGCTCGGTCCTCTAGACTTATGTCAAACGTTAGGAGACTGAATGGCCGCCAGGATCTCACTGCCAAAGTCTCCATGCTGGCCGCCGTTAAAGAGAGAGTCCCCACGTCCACACTGACCTGCAGCCTAAGGGGAAACCATCACCGATGCTGGAGTGACACGGAAAGCAGCCCTAAAAACATTTAAATGATCTATTACCAAAATTGCATATAATCCGCCAATAGCCTATCGGCCCGCGCGGTCACAATCATTTAAACAATTTGTTTATCCGGGAATTTATTTGACATTTTAACACCGCGGTTTAAACCGGGCTTAGACGCACTTTAAACAGTATCGTAGCACGGGGCAACACGGCGGGGAAATGAAAGGAATTCAGGCCCGAAACGAAAAAAAGGAGAAAATGTCATTTTTACTCGTATAGCCGCGGCGCCTTTGAAGGTGTTGTTCCTCGGGGCCTAAAGTGAAAGAAAATGTTTTCCTATTACTTAATTCAGGCCGTGCGAGGCGGGGGCTTCCCTCGCTCCTCTCACAGAGGCCCTTTGTGCGCCTCTATCCGCCGCTGTCACACACTTTAATTCGAGTCTCTTTCTCTCTCATTGAAAAGTCCCCACAATGACATTCAATAAGGGCCGGCAAGTGAAAACCTGGTTATTTTTACATATTCTTTCCTCGGCCCTGCAGGGGCCCGAGCTAAGGAATTAATCACTGAGCATTGGCTTCGGGCGATGACTTGTCCTTTTTTTTTTTTTTTTGGTTTTGTTTTGTGGACAGAAATGACACGTTAACCCTAAAATGAATATACGTTTATACTGATTATATACTGACTAATTCATCAATAGCGGCGGCGTTTATTTAGGCTATGGCTGCGCGGCGACCAAACGCCACAGCATCATCACATAGTCCATAAATCCACATTAAATGTGGATTTAACAAAAACACACACACACAAAAACCCCAAACGGGTCAGGCTACTCCTGGTGTTTTTTGCAAACGTCGTCAAATCATTATTATTAATATTATTATTATTAATAATTTTAATGAAGAGATGCCGTGTCAGCCCCCCCAAAAAGGACAAACCGCATTTACCGGAGGAACGACGTGATGAAGCATTAAGTGTCAGAGCCATCAGATCCATCAGGGGCCACGCTGTGAATCCCCGTGAGAACTGGCCCCTGGTGTCTAAGTTAGGGACCCGGGATCCAGAGAGACCAATAAGACGCTCTTTATCCATATCTAACCGACTCCATTTCAAAGACCCGGCCCACTCGAAATGCATACGGTGGCTTTTCCAAATCTCGCTTAAATGTCGGCCCTATTCTCTCGTAAATGTGGGCTTTATCTCTGATAAAATAGGTGATAATGAAAAGGGGGGTGTGTGTGTGTGGGGTGGTGGTGGTGGTGTGTGTTTGTGTGTGTGTGTGTGTGTGTGTGTGTGTGTGGGGGGGGGGGTGATGGGGGGGGGGGGGGGGGGGATCGGGTAGTGCCGCCTCTCGCGGTGTGGGTGGGGCCGACAAGAATAGACTACATTATGCAGTTCATTTAGTTAACAAGTGAAATAATGGGGAAGCGTGCAGCGGGAATGCCAAGAGAAAAGCACAAGCCCCATTGAGAGCTCGCATGCAGGCAGGCAGGCATCGCCCGCGTCAACCACCACCACCACCACCACCACCACCACCACCAACCACCACCTCCTCCATCATCACATGTCCGTGAGCCGCGCGGCTGCGCGAGGCTATTTAAGGCGCGCCATCCCTCAGCTTCAGCACCAGTTCGCTGTCCACTCTCCGCGCGAGCACTTCAGACGCGACGACGCGCGCCTCCTCCTCTCCACTTTCTCCACACTTTTCTCCACTTTTCTCCGCACACAAACACACAGCAAGCGTCCAGTGACATTTTTACGCGTCATCATGCCGAGGTCATTCCTGGTGGACTCGTTGATTTTACGGGAGGCGGGCGACAAGGGCAGCGAGGGCGGCGCGCCGCTGTTCCCGTACGCGGTGCACGCCGCCGGCCACCACCACCACCACCATCACCACCACCAGGCGGCGGCGGCCGCGGCGGCGGCGGCGGCGGCCTCCTCCTGCCACTCCCGCAAGGCGGGCCTGCTGTGCTTCTGCCCGCTGTGCATGGCCGCCTCGCAGCTGCACCCGTCCCCGTCGCCGGCGGGGGTGGCGGGCCTGCCGCCGCTCCTCAAGGCGTCCTTCCCGGGTTTCCCCGGCGCGCAGTACTGCCACTCGGCGCTGGCGAGGCAGCACGCGGCGGCCGGCGGCGGCGGCGGCGTGAACCTGGGCCACGGCGCCGGGATTTACCAGGCCACGTACTCCCTGCCGGACCCACGCCAGTTCCACTGCATCTCCATCGGTGAGTTTTGGATGAGTGTGGTTTTCATGTGTTTCATGCGTTCATTTGAGGTCACTTTTGGCGTGAATCCGGCAGATTGGGGGATGAGGGAAAGGCCAAACCACGCGCGCGTAAAGTCCCTAAAGTTGTGCCAAGTTGTGCCAAATTGTCAGCAGCGCGCATTGCTTTTTCTTTTTTTGTGGTAAAACGCATCTGATCGAGACACTGACCTTGTGTGTATTTTTTATTTTTTCCTTTTCACAGAAAGCAGCAACGCCAAACTTCAGAGCAGCAAGCGCATGCGCACCGCCTTCACCAGCACGCAACTCCTGGAGCTGGAGCGCGAGTTCACATCCAACATGTACCTGTCGCGGCTGCGGCGCATCGAGATCGCCACGTACCTGAACCTGTCCGAGAAGCAGGTGAAGATCTGGTTCCAGAACCGCAGGGTGAAGCACAAGAAGGAGGGCAAGGGCGGCAGCGGCGGCGGACACCGCGGCGGCAGCGGCGGCGGCGCGCACAGCTGCAAGTGCTCGTCCGCCCGGTGCTCGGAGGAGGAGGAGGACGACAGCCCCGTGTCTCCTTGCTCCTCGTCGGAAAAGGACGACGTGGAGCTGTCCGTGTCCCCGTGAGGTCCACGCTCACACACACACACATCAACACACACACATGCACGCACACATCGACACACACATCAACACACACGCACACACACACAATCTGACTCTCTTTGAATGCAGCCAAAAAAAAGACTGTTACTTTTGGGTGCAGTCGTCTGTACATAGGAAGATAAAAATATATATGAAACAGGGGATTTCTCTGACTTATTGTATAGTTGTATACATGTTGTACGTTTTGTATGTAGTTTTATTTTTATTTTTTTTTAAAAACGGTTTGTAAATTTGTTTTTTTTTCGCCAATCCATCCAGTTTGCTAGACATATTTGTAATGATGAACAACCCAAATGACAAAATGAATTGCAAAAAGTTGTTTAGTTTTGAGAAGACGGTATTTTGTATTGATGTTAAATTCATCATCATCATCATCATCATCATCATCATCATCATCATCATCATCAACAGCATCATCTTCATTCTACACAATGATGGATTCCGCACCACTCTGAACGTATATCTTCAGTGTAATTGAGAAATATTTATTTATTTAAAATGTTACATGAATAAACATATTTCTGAGAAACTATAGACTTGATGTTGTCGTGTCCGTCCAACACAAACATACCCTGGCGCACCGCTGGGAGCGCGCGCACGGCGCAGGCGCGACCTCAAACTGAAGCTTAAGTTTACTCACGAATAAGTTCAATTAGAGTGCACTTTCTGTGCAATAAAATGTTACTTATAGGCCATAAAATAAGGGGAAATTACTTTCCTGAAAACAAGACATAGGCATATATATTGTATACACGACAAAGTTAAAGTTGTGTATAATTTGCGCAAAGGCAGGTGCACGTCCGTGGGATTTCCTAGGGTATTTTTGTAAATGTTATTAAACCTCAGATCAATGATAGCAATATGAAACTAGTGTTATTGGGATTTTAGTGTCCAAGTGAAAACGTGGCGCGCACACGGCTGGACATTAAACACCATAGTGGTGAGATTTAAAGACGTTAAAGACTGTTTTGGGGTCAGAAGTGTGCAGTGTGTTTGCGGTGTGTTTGCAGTGTGTGTCTAGTTTGCGTGGACTGAATGCACCAAACCATAACCTCCTCTGTGACTAATCTGAGTGCTATCAGTTGACGTGTTGCCTCTTTGCACATAAAACGTGCTGGTGTGTGCAGCTCGGAGTAATAACCTTAAAATATGCTTATCTAGAGCTCTATAGTCTTCCTGGGGTCGCCCCTATATGAATAAACCATGTATATATTATATATATATCCCTGCAGGTTTCATGGCTTGTCGGTGTCAAGCTTGGTATCAACCTGTCCTGATCCTCCTCGCGTGACTAGAAATCAATAATCACCACGGGGTGCAAAACAACGTTTAAATGAGCGTCCATGTCCGTCCAGCCTGGACGTTAAAGTGTGGATGAGAAACCTTACGTGGACGTGAATAGACGTGATACAGGACGGGTCACCTCCAAATGCGAGTTTTCATCGTTTCTCCAACTTATTCTGTAAAATGAGTCAATTAGAGATCAACTTGTTTATAATAGCCGTATAATCACAAAATAAAAAGTGTTGCTTTTCAGCATGGCGCAAATTGAAAAAAAGTGGAGGACGCACAAATACATATTTTATCTTTATCTTTATCTCGTCTTTTTTTAGTGAGTAGGCCTATACACACATTCAAGTGAATGAGAAAACACTCAGATATATATATTTCTTTTATGATTTATGAGGTTAAAAAAAAGATATATGATTTGATATATATTGTATACAAATAACTATGTTTGTGTATGGCCACTATAAAGTCCTACTTTACGCATCTACTCTGCTGCCTTTTTAGTCCGTGCGCGGCCGCTCCCCATAAACGTGCGGTGTGCAACAGGCTTTAAATAATAAAGTTTAAAGTGTATTTACTGCCTTAAAACCCCCGTCGCCAGACCACGCTGCCAACAAAAAAAAAAAGCTGCTGTCGAGTCGGGGAGCCCCACTGCATCTCATGGCCCCCATTGTATCACCCGGGACGTGGAGTCTCTCTTGTAAACTTTCCTTTAATTGTTCACTTAACCATTTTAACAAAACCCCAATATTTGCATTTGTGAAGATATGGGATTAGACTATTTTGTTAATTGCACCATAGAGTCCCATTTTGCTCACCCAGGTCCTCTGCAAAGCGCCCTTTATCCATTCAATAGCCGCGGGGAGCGCGCCCTGGGGGAGCTTATGGCCGCTCGCGGTGCTCCAAATGCTCAATTTATTTATTCTTAATTTTGTGCCTATCAATTCATTGAAGCAGAAAAAAGACGACAGTGTCTCTCTGGGGGGAGAAGAAAGGCGGATTGTGGACGTAACCCTGACGGAGCCGCGGAGAGGAGGGCTCCCTCGGCGCTCGAGAGCGGCTTGAGCCAACGGGCGCCCCCATCTAGCAGACTCGCCCTTGTCTTTATACCGGCTAATTTTTTATTTACGGCCTTTCTTTTGACATGTCTCTTATCTATCAGATTAAAAGACCAGCTTGTAACAAATCAGTCTGCACGATTTACAACAGCATTACAAGGGGACAAAGGGAGCCGCCGTCAGTACCTGAGAGTCTGGTAGACGGAGCGGCGCTGCAGCTGATTCGATGGTTTGAAAATACGCACGAAACAAAATACTTGAATCCTGAAAAAGAGCCTTTGTACGTTTCTTTAGAAATCAAGCAATTCTGCATGACAAAGGACAATTAATAAGCCGTCTTTTCACGACCAGCAGCTGGTTTCCCCGTCAAGGAAAGTTGGAAAAAATTCAGACTGAATGCGCGCAAAAGCCCTTTGCGCGCAGACAGAAACCCAAGGTGACCCATTTGGCACAGTTAAAATAACCAAGCCGAGGTAAAAGCGAGGGAACTGTCAAAAACATTTAAGCTGAAATATCTTGAAATTGCAAATCCCTTTATGTGAAGGGACGCTGCCGATGTGGGTTAGTGGTACAAAGGAGGTGGTTAAGTTGGACAGTCTTTGGAAACGGACACGTGGCTTCTCAATGAGGAGGCTTTCAGACCCGCGTGGCTTGCCGCGGCACTGCACATTTATATACGTTTTTAATGTTTTCAAGTTGTTTGGGGGATATATTCTCCTACGGAATATATCTAACAGGTTTCATTAGAAGACGATTAAGTTGTTTGGTTGCTTTTTAAATATAAATGTATTGTGTTTTTTGGTCCATTTTGACGGAGGAGTCTCGCTCGCCCCCAGCTCTGCACACCAGTGCATGTCTATGTGTTGTTGAAAGTTTTCACGTTATTATTATGTTTTTTTAAAGTAATAGTTATATAACTTAGGTTGTAGATAGTTAAATGAGATTCAGACTAGTGTAATTAAGTTGTATAAATGTTATTTATTCGGCTTACCGAGCGTTTTTCAGTGGCTGGGTTTTTTTGTCTGATAAAAAAAATCCACGCATATCTCCTACAGTAGCCTTTTATTATGAAGTTTAAATCAAACATAGTTTGGTGTATATGGAGAATTTGGCTGAAATGGAGCCACAGCCTATAATAGTCCTTATATTTCCAGAGTCATAACAACAAGCCATGCCCATGAATTGACCTTCAACTATAGCTAAATTTCACTGTTTAACCCTTGGAAGTGAAGTTCAACACACATGTTGAACTTCTGCAAGGACGTTTGGAAACACATGTTTATAATAAACCTGTAGCTGCAACTATTCAATGGAAATAGAAACGTTGCTACTAAAGGAAGGCAGTAGGGAACATATATAAGGCAGTATGCATATATATATATATATATATATATATATATATATATATATATATATATATTGAACCCACGGTGGGATAGCTGGCTACGGGGGGGGGGGGGGGGGCACTGATTATCCTCTGGTTGTATAACGTTCAGCATCTCAATACATTCACCAGTGAGATGATGAAGCTCAAGGAGGCACCGTCTCCCCCAAGAGGAGGTACCGTCTCCCCCAAGAGGAGGTACCGTCTCCCCAAGGAGGCACTGTCTCCCCCAAGGAGACGCCGTCTCCCCCAAGGAGGCACCGTCTCCCCCAAGGAGGCACCGTCTCCCCCAAGTGCCTCCCCCAAGGAGGCACCGTCTCCCGTATCCCTCAAGGAGGCACCGTCTCCCCAAGTGCCTCCCCCAAGGAGGCACCGTCTCCCCTTAAGGAGGCACCGTCTCCCCACGTGCCTCCCCCAAGGAGGCACCGTCTCCCCAAGGAGGCACCGTCTCCCCAAGGAGGCAGGAGGCACCGTCTCCCCCAAGGAGGCAAGGAGGCACCGTCTCCCCGCCTCCCGTCAGCCGGCCGGCTCTAATTGAAATGCAACGTGCATGGCTGTCTGTCCTCTGGGCTCACGGGTTCAAAGGTCGGGTAAATAATGAAGTGCGCGGACTTGGAAATGACCTTTGGAAAGGCGCCACCTTGGCTCGCAAAGAATCAAAGCTCTGCTTTGCTTTCCCATCATTATACCCGTCATTATACGTCACAGGTATATTTAATCTGATTAGTCTTTTCTTTCACGACTGTGAAATTCGTCATTAGTGTTTTGAAGAGCCACCTTTAGTTGTAGGATGATTACAAGTTGTTTTATTATACATTATACATTTCATACAAGAATAGGCCTATAGGCTGTTCGTTTTCCTCCAAAGGGGGGGGGGGGGGGGGCAATTATGCTGCCCATTCAGAGGATGTAATGATAAGTGAGGATGTAATAAGTGTATTAAACCACATATACACATGGCTTGTCCTGAAGCCTACTGAACCACGTGTTGCCCCAGTGGGCCTAATGTTATAGACATTGACTATATTGCATTGCATTTTTCTTTCTTGGGGTATTTTTTGCAGGAAGTCACGCTCCTTAAATGCATCTTAATTAAAAGCAATATTGGCCGATTATTCCATTTTTTCGTCGAATATAAACACATCATTCATGAATTGTTTGATACTGACGACGATTATTTTAAGAGTTGTTTATGGTATTGATGCATTTAGCAGTCATTTAAACTGCCTGGAAATAGATGTATAGACCTACCCTATGTACAGGCCTCTCTACGTGCACACACAAGCATACACAGCCACGCACACACACACAGCATCATTTGGACTATCTTTTCAACACGCTGCATATATTTGGAGGCGGATTAGAAATGTGGGATGTGTTGGTTTCCATGCGGAGACCCGCAGGCCTCAGCTCACCGAGACGACGAGTGGAGAAACCACCTGAACATATTGCACACGGGCGACACCTGGTGGCGACAGGGGAAAACTGAAACTGCAGCTTGGTGGACTCACTGTGTGTGTGTGTGTGTGTGTGTGTGTGTGTGTGTGTGTGTGTGTGTGTGTGTGTGTGTGTGTGTGTGTGTGTGTGTGTGTGTGTGTGTGTGTGTGTGCGCGTGTGCGCGTGTGCAGCTACATACAGTTCCTTTCTGTTGTATTGTTGTACTGTGGTGAATTTCTCTATATAGTTATGACTTGGATGCCAGATAACAAATATAGTGTGACACAACAATGTAAATATATATATTTTTTATTGACAGATAATATCCACAGAGAGGAATACCTCTCAAAAAATCAATTATCGACTTCTACGTACAAACACATTCTCTCTTTACTGTCAAATAAGGAATTAGTTTTTCCAATTTAAGACAAAATGTATTTAAAAAAACAAAAAAAATAAGCCATGAGTTGACATGTAAGACCAACGAACACTTTTAATATTCGTCTTATGTTTCAAGAACAAATTATGGCTTGCATCCATAATACCAGATGGCAGTTGAGCTAAAGTTTAGCTGTGACTTGGTGTGAAGATCCACCCCATGGAAACATGTGATAAACATGTGACTAAATCAATACTATATCACTTCTCTGATGTGTCTGCACCTGTGTACTTCCTACAGGTATCTGGCGAAATACACATTAAATCAATACACTCGAGCAATGTTTCCTGTTTCATATCTTCAAACTATTGGCTATATTTACACTTTCTATATCATGTTTCTGTTGTACAGTAAGAAGCAGATCTGTGCAGTGTCTTGTACGCCATTTCAGGTGACGTTACAAGCACATGAAAAAATGTCAGTTTGTTTGAGGATGACTATCTCACTCACAGACGAACTGAGAAAATATATCTATAAAAATTGCTCTTTGTATTTTCCGACAAGTCGGCCTTTCAGCAAAGTCGACAGGTTATTCACAAAAATGTCAATAGTTTGATGGCATCAAAACCACCTTTGTCCATTTGAATTCAGTTCATTCTGCCATAAAATAAAATAAGAAGACAGAATTGACAGAGTAAGAATAAAAAATACAATTAACTTAAATCTTTTGGTCAACATATAATAAAAATCCAGTATGTTGTTGAGATTAAACAAATGCAAAGGATTTGTCTTTTAAATATTGAAATACGCTCATCTTATTGTTGACACAATTAGTCATTTCAGTCCCTGTTCTGTAAAATAGTAGAAGAATAAATAAAATAGTTTGTAACGGGATAGACTACAGTAGAGCCAAAAGGCACGACTGTTGGAAATGCGACCAGAATTACATGCAACAGTGATGCGTCTTCCCTTTATTTAACGCATGGTAATGCAATGGGCCGTATTCACCTCAGCTCTATATGTACAACATACAATACACTCTCACTACTCTCATGATACCAGTAACATATTCATATAAAAATGTCCATTTAAAAGTAGTCTATTCTGGTCTCAATGAAACGGACATCAGCGACGTCTGAATATATATCAGAATAAATTGTTGAATACATTTCAGTTACAGCATGAAAAGGGGGACGGTACAGATGCAATTATTGTACATATAAAGTCAGTTACAAGAGGCGGTCTGAAAAAGGAAACAGCCAATCATCCTTTACACTCTATCATCTTGTATATACACTTTCCTTAGACCTCGTTTGGCCGCCCTCACCCCCACTTTAACTCTTGGGATACCTTTCAACTGGATGTCATGTTGTGTTCATTCCTCATATAATGGTCCATAATCACAATGTAGCACTCATGTGCTGAGACCTTTCAATAACTTTCGTTTTCCGCTCCGTTTTCCTGGAACGACTTAACACCGGGCCACTAACAAAGACCGGCTAATTCACTCATTAAATACGCGATGACGCCATTAAAAAAAAAATCCAGTGATGTGTTGTTGTTGTTGTTGTTGTTGATGTGCCCATTGGGGGGTGAGATGAGTCACTCGATCTGTCGCTGGGTCCGGCTCTCGAATATCATGGAGCGCCGCTGGGGCTGGTAGAAGCAGCTGGTGGACGTCTCCAGCCGCTGGCCGCTCTTGGGGATGGTCATCTTGCTCTGGAGCCCCTTGCCCTCCGCCGGCGTCTTGCGGAGGTTCACCCCCGCGGGCGCCTCCTCCCGCCTGGCCAGGGACGTGGCGTCGTTGAGGCTCCTCTTGGGGGCGAGCGCCAGCTTGCTGTCGTCCAGCGGCGGGTAGTCCATGATGGGGAAGGGCGGGCTGAGCAGGATCAGACTCTGGGGCCTCTGCCGGTTCCTGAAGGAGGGCCTCTGGAGGATGTTGGGGCGGTTGGGCCGCGGGCAATCCAGGAAGACGTCCGCGTCTGCGGCGGTGGGGGGCGGCGGCGGCGGCGGTGGCGGCCGCGGGTTTCCGCATCGTGACCTGTGGCTCCGGGTCCGGAGCGGGTCCGTTCTTGGCCTCCTGGAGGGATTCGTGCTTCTGGTGTCTCAGCACCGGCTTCTTGTTCTCTAGTTCCTCCTTCTTCTTCAGCGCCGCGGTGGTCGTCACCGTCGTCGTCGCCGTCGTCGTCTGGGCCGCGGGCGGAGCCGGCGCCGGGGTCTGCTCCTGTGCGTTCCTCCTTTTGGGGTTTTGGTTTTCCTGTTCGCGGGCCGCGCCGCGGACGTCGTTGTCCTGGCGCGAGTGGGGGATCTGCGTGTATTGCACCTTGGGCGGGACGACCGGCACGGCCTTGGCCTGGCTCGTCTTGATCATGAAGGCGGTGCGCACCGACGTCACGCTCACCGGGGCCGAGTTCCTCCGCAGGGGGGCGTGGCTGTTGTTCAGGAAGAGCTCCAGGGCCTCCGACCCGTTGTCCACGGACCGGCGGGGGGGCGGGCCCTGCTGGCAGGGGGCCTGGACGCTGCGGCTCTGCGGCTGATTGGAGATGTCCCGAATGCAGCGGCGCCCCACCAGGTCCAGATTGAGCGAACACGGCCGAGCGTGTTTGGTCGCCGGGCCTTCGTCTTTCCTGGCGTGAGAAGGACACGCCTCCTGGGACGTCTGCCTGCGGAACCGCTGGGACGGAGGGTTGTCGTTGGCGTTGCTGTTGTTCTTCGGTTTTATCGGGGGGCAGCATTTCGCCGTCTGCGGCGGCGGCGGCGGCGCTGCATTGTGGCTGCTGCTTCCGTTCGTCCTGGGGAGTAAATGCTGGAAACGAGGGGCTTTGGGTTCCTTGGGTTCCTCGGCGCTCCCCCGACCCTGAGAGACGTGAGATCCTGAGGGTGTGGCGTCGCTCGCGGGGGCCGGCTTGTTCATATCCAGTGGATGAGATGAAGTTCCTTCTCCTCCTCCTTCTCCTCCTTCTCCTCCTCCTCCTCCCTCCCCTCCGTCCGGTGAGCTCAAGGTGGAGGACGGCAGGGCAAGCAGCAGGTGGTCGCGAAGCAGGTCTTCAATTTCCGGCGTGTGGAGAGGACTGGTGACCCACTGTCTGGAGCCGGAGCTCAGCTCATCCCAGGACTCCACCTGGTCCAGCTCCTCCGAGTGTCCCGCCTCGTCTTCGTCCAGGTGGTGGAACACCAGAGTCTTGGGTCTGTCCTCCAAACGTATGGACGATATCCCCGCTCTCGGGATCTGGACCGGGGGTTTCTGTCCACCTTCGGAGGAAGTCCTGGGTCTGTCCGCCGCATGCTTAAAAGATGTCGCAGCTTTCTGAACCTCTGACCGGTGCTCCTTTCTGCCTCCGGAAGACGTCTTTGGTCTGTCCACCAAACCTTTGGAAGATGTTGCAGCTGTTTGAACCTCTGCCAGGGGTTCCTGTCCGGCCTCCTCCGATGGTTTGTGATTTTCATACGTCTCTATTTCCACTCCGTCTTTACTCGCTTCTTCTAAGAATCTCCCATTCCCAGTGTCATCCACTGGAGGCACCTGTTTTTCAACAAGATTGGCTTGAGTGAAATCCAAACTTTTGTTCCCAGAGAGAACCTGCCAGTGTTTGAAATCAGTAGACGTATCCAAGCTCGTAGACTTGACCATTGAGGCTCTGTGTAGTTTCCTCTCTTTCTCATCTTTTGAAGTAGCACAAGGGAAAGGGTTCAGCTTTTTATCTCCGACCGCAAAGTCCATGTTTTGGTAGAAGGGAAGCAAGATGTCCGACTCTGAGGCTAGCTTCCTGACGCGGTTGGGTCCGGAAGACGTGAGGAGGTTGGTCAAAGCGACGGTGGACGCTTTAGGACCGCCATGAAACACAGAGAGAGTGGGTGAGCTTGAGCTCCTCTGGGACTGTCCCCCTCGTCCAGACTTGGTCTTCAGGTCTTCACTGGAGCTCTGAGAGGAGCTCTTGGAGGAGATGTTGTCTGAGCCCTCGGGACAGAAGATGGGCTTGAAGGTTTTATCCAGGAGGTCCAACTCGGGCTCAGTGATCTTCAATTCATGGTGGAGGTCCAACCAGAGCTCTTGCACACTGGGAGAAGATCCCTGGTCCTGGAAGACATTAAGAGGACACCAATATTAGCCAAATGAGGAAAAAAGGCAGTACTGTTATCTAAGTTCATCTAATATAGTCTAAGTGCTTGGTGTTTATTTATCTTGATCAACAGACCACATAAATACTCAAAAGACAAGGGGATGCTAAAAGAATATGATCAATTATAATAAGCATAATTCTAATTCATAATTCAGAACAATATTATCATCATGATTAACACAACTGTATATATTGATAATGAGAAATCCATCTCTCAATCAATATTAGCATGACTTAATATGATGGTACAGAATGAGAAACATAAAATGAACATTTTATTTTCTTATTTGAAAAATAGAAATATTACCAGTTTCCCAGGAGATGATGTCAGATGTTCTCCAGAACATTCCAGTGTAGAAAGACCCTTCTCTCCTCCCCCATCCTGTGCTGCTCTCTCATTGGGATCTACAGACATATACATATATGATAATACATATTCAGCCATTCTCCAAACGGTACTCCGAACAAGCAGATGTATGTGGATCTGAGCGACCTATCAATAATGTAATATATTTATATATCTCCCAAATTTGCCATCAAGTACTATCTTATCTTATCTTAATCTCTCCATCATATCATAATATGGCGTATGTCATAACATGATATAAAGAGGAGACCAGAGAATGCAGTAGCAGGGAGAATTTGATCTGAAAATTAAAACTTTCAAGCGTCAAATCAGAGAATAATAATATGTGAATGGGAACAGGATCAACTACATGAATATATAGCATGACGTTTAGGTAGCAGTAGGCCGATGCTACGTGGCTGTCGGATGTCTGAAGTAGGCTGCAGATGGCTGCGTTTAGGTACTAGATTAGAGACGACTAGGTTTATGTTGAGAGTGAGGTAGCTAAGGTGAGGATCTGTGCAAAAGCAATGCATCATGGGAATATTCACCAGAAACGTCAGTACAGTGAACCACAGCACAGCCATAGAATGTGTTGACTTTCATGGCAGACTGACTGAGCTCCTTGAGCACCACCTACTGGTGTATACTGGTACTACCCTGGATTGTGTTGCAGTCAAGTATAGTCATCTGCAGCTGAAACATCCTACAGGGCTTGTACATCACAACATCACCTCGCAATGACCGCCTCCACTTTGGAAGCATAGGAGCATTGCAATGTTATTATGTTTTATTTATTATATTTATTATTTATATGTTAGTAGTCATGTTTTTTTGGTCATTGTTTAGTAATTTGGGGGGAGAAATTGTTGTGTTTTAAACTGCCGGAGGGTTTCTCATGCGAGACTTGGCAAAACTAAGTTTTGATTAGCCTAGGTTACGGTATATTTACATTGATTTAGGATAATACAGTACTACATCTTGAGGCCTCTCAAAATGGCAACAACAAAAATCCCATGATGCATTCTGATGTACAAGCCCTATAGGACGGAGAATGACCTCCCCTACCTGCTGAGGTGAGTTCAGAGGTCGCTCGCTCCGGGACGTCCCCCGTTTGTCTCCCCCGGCCATCGATTTCGAGCTGTAGTAGCGATGAGGAGCTGCTGGAGCTGTTGCTGTGGCTGCTGCCGCTGATGCTGCTGCCCTCCCCAAGCCCGGGTCTGATGCCCCCTGCGGTGGCGCCGGTCTTCTCCTTGACGTGGGCGCCGCATGGCGTGCTGTTGGAGCTGATGACCGCCGAGACGCGCAGCGGCACCGACACGGCGAAGGGCTCTGAGATGTTGACGGCCTTGCGCTGGTGCCGTGGCGAGGAGGACTCCAGCGGGAACAGACTTCCCGGGAAAGAGGGTTTGGACGCGCTGTGGTGGTGGGCGGAGCCTGTGTACAACATCCTGCGGTTCTTGGGAGACGTGGGTTTGAAGCCGGCGAGGTCGTCTCCTTTGAACACCTTGAGCTGCTCCGGAAGGGTCTTCTGAGGTTGCGAGGAGGAGGAGGAGGAGCCGGCCGCCTCTCTCTGATTGGTCGCCGGGCTGGAGTGCCCACCTTTGGTGCCCGACGTCGGGGTTGTCTTCCCTTTGAAGTCCCACCGCTGGTCCTCCTCTCTCAGGTCGTACAGAGAGTCCGAGCCCAGCGTCCGAGACTTGGCGTCTGGGCTGCTGGCGCCGCTGGGCGGGCTTCCTGTTCTGTCGTCATCTACGGCGTAAAAGAAAAGTTCCACCATTAAAATTGTGCTGAAGGCAAAACAACAACTAGTAGTAAAGCGTAGTGTGAGTATATAAGAGTATATATATCAATAGTACCGCTGATTTGAAACATTTTTTAATATCTTACCTATTTGTAGAGAGCACAACGAGTCCATGCTCCTAGCTGGGCGGAGAGCTGCCTTGTCTGTGAAAGGATACAATCAAACTTTATTAATAACACAACACAAAACAACACTTATAGAGACCTTCCTCTGTCACTGTTCCACTCTAGGGGGAAATAGATCTTACATGAAAGATACAGACATATTCAAATATGTATTGGTAATATTGACTTTAACGTTAACAAATGATTAGGTCAATGATTAACTTATGATCTTCATTCATTAAGTCTTAAGCTGTATCACATGTTAATTGTATGGTCTTTGTGTCTGTCCACCCTTTG
This sequence comes from Merluccius polli, assembly GCA_030340625.1. Classification (NCBI taxonomy): domain Eukaryota; kingdom Metazoa; phylum Chordata; class Actinopteri; order Gadiformes; family Merlucciidae; genus Merluccius; species Merluccius polli. The sequence continues at coordinate 141,582 of JAOPHQ010000317.1, read as the reverse complement.
CTCATTGTTGTAGCTTGTTAAGCAGTTACAGCAGTCCGACTATAGTCCCATAATAATAATAATAATAATAATAATAATAATAAATGCATCAATCATCTGCAGGGACACATTTCGAAGGGCTTCACAGGTACAAGACTATGGTAAAAGAAAAAAAGTATATCATGAAATAAAATAAAAAAATAAATAAGAAGAATAGAATAAAAGCAATAATTTGTGAGTAAAATGAAGTAAAAAGGGGATTAAAACAAGGGTAGACCGCTATAAAAGGCTATGAAAGGCTTAAAATATACATAAGGTGATACAAAAGGCTGAACCTCGATGGATGGAGCAGTTCTGAGAGAGTCCAGGAGGGACTTCGGGAGCAGGGGGAGAAGGAGCAGGAGGCTCGGTCCCCCACCGCCTGGACACTTTACAAGCGACATCCTCGGCCCCTTGCCTACGTGCTTCTTCTTTATTCTACTGCTCCTCCTTTTTTTATCTTTACACTTTTAACTACTAGTTGTGGTTTAGCCTTGCCCTTAGAGGATTCTTGGTTGTCCACTCTGAACCTATCACTGTGTATCTTCCCAAGTTCCCATGGCCATGCCTTCATAAAGCAGACAGTATACTTAGTACGGGTCTAGCCTCTCAGAATAGAGGAGTTTTTCTTCAACGAGGACCGCTGACCGGACAACCAGGTAGCGCCTCACCTGTTTGGTTGATAAGCAACAAACTCCATGTATTTCTATACCATAATGATGGGCTTCACCTTGATATTTACATAGTCAGTCATTTAGCAGAGCAACTTACAGTGAATTCAGATACATGTCATTAACGAGCAGGTATACGGGTTAGGGCATCTTGCTCAAGGAGCCAGGTAGCGGATCGAAAACCAGTCGCTTTGTGCTGGGAGTCGAACCCCCTAGCTGCCACCTTGACAAGAGGATGGTCATATAGAAACAGTTGGACGTTGCACTGTTGTGGTTTAACCCCCGTGGATCAGGGGAGATGTTACCTGTGTTTGGTCCTCTGATGAACACGCTGCCGTTCCTGTTCAGTTTGCCCTTGGACTCGTTCACAGACCTCCCGAGGTTGAAGATGGACTTCCACTTCTTAGATTTCCCAGAAAATTTCCTCCTGAAGAACGGACATTCTTCCCTTTTAGTGCCATGTATTTGTATAGTTACAGTGTCTAAGGGCTTCACAGGCCTTCATTACACAACACCTCCTAACCGTAACACTTCTGAAGGGAACACACCTTGAAGCAACTGTACCTTCCAGGGACAGCTACAAGTGCAATAAGTACTGAATGGGCAAAGGAGTACATCACTTATAATAGTAGAATAAAAGTAGTCAAATTCCTGGAGTATGTTCAGCAACGGGCTATCAAGTCCAAACTGCTCATACACCATGACCCATAACAAACCCTGTGTTTGTTCTGATATGGTATAGTTGCTATTACTAGTTACTAGGGCTGGAACGATATGCTTATCTCTCTTCTTATCTCCCGATTCAATACTATCACGATACTCACAGGGGCCGATTCGATATGTATTGCGATTTTTAAGTTTTGCAATTCTACAAGTATTGAGATTCGATATTACGATTTATTGCTGAATCATACACTTCTAGTACTAAAGAGGTTAGCGTCGATGCTGCTATAAGCATCAGTTATAGCTGAACTGGAGAGTATTTCTTAATTGAAAGAGCAAAGAACGGCATTGAAGGCTTTCCTCAATGGAAAATATGTTTTTCGCTCTCCTACTACATCATATGGTTCGTTGATCTGATTGGTTGAAGTTAGTCCGTGATAGACAGAGGGTTCATCCAATCACCTGCCAAGTATTTTTTGTCAGTGCCCGCCCTTTTCCAAACAGTTTCCAAGGACGACCTCCCAGATGGTTCTGTGTAACGAACCAAGCGGTTCGTCAGGTGAACCCCATCCTGCCCCCCCGTGTCTTACTTGCTGTCGGAGATGTCCAAGACGGTGTGGTAGAGCGTGGCGGTGCTGGTGTCGGGCAGGCTGTTCTCCCGCTGGCGTTCGCGGTGGACGGGGTGGTTTGGGCCCAGGGAGCGGGCCTGGGCCTCCTCCAGACTCATCAGCTTCATGGGACCGCCCTGGCCTCCGCTGAGGGGCAGCGTGGCGTACTTCTCCCCGCACGCAAAACTCAACCCTGTGGGAGGAGGTCACAGGGAAGAACCTGAGTTATATACCGCATACAATTGCAGAATGGCGCTGATTCATTTTGGTGCTGTGGCAGTTGACTTCCCTTAATGACAAACCGTTTCACGATTAATGACTCAAAAGGGACCAAAAAAAAACATAACTACCAACCTAATAACTAACATCCCATGCTCCTATGCTCCCAAAATGGCGGCAGTGATCCAGTACTTTCTGGCTGGGAGTGGAAAACCCAGCAGGCTGGGAGTCAGCCACCCTAGTAGCCACATCTTGTAATTTCTAAATTTAGCCTAAATACACCTATTTATAGGCGTAGATTTTTCAATGATGTGGAAGTGAAACCAACGCCCCTGCGATAAGTGGACCCGGTGTATATTTAGAGCGTGAATCATTGCTGATGTGTGTGTGTACAGCGAGTGGATGCGTACCTTCTTTAGCCTTGCAGAGGCCGGTCCCGTGGTTGAAGATCTGCTCTGTGTGGCTGAGGATGAACTCAACCACGGCCTGCTGCACGCGTACCTCCTGGAAGGCCTGGTCCCCGCTGCACGCCGACGCGTCGATATCTTTACACCTAGTGGGGGGGTCATTTTTTTCTTAATCCTCTTTACCAACATTGCGTAACTCTAAATGAAATGCTATAAAAGTTACCGAGGGGCTAAAGTGTTGTAATGATTTCACTGTGCGTATAACATACTTTCCAGGATAGATTTTGTCGAAAAAAGTATCGCATTGTAGCCTGAATGAGTATCTAATGCTATTTTCAGGAAAATCAAGTAATAAATACAGCCATTTAGTGGATGCTTTTAATCCAAATCATCCTACAATACCATGGACACATATACTCTCTAGCATATAGGTTGGCACAGTGGGACTAAAATCCCCTTAACATGGCAGTGTTAACGCCATGTTCTCCCCTCGCCTAGCAGCTAATGGTTACAGGTTCAGAAATAAAGGCACAGAACTGCCCTGACACCACTCTCACCTGAGGAGGTTGGGAGCCCAGACCAAGGCCAGGTTGCGAGTGTGCATGTTGGTCTGGCTGCTCAGTGTGGCCAGGTGCGACAGGTGTTTGGTCAAGGTACTCCAGGGTCCTGATGAGGATAGGAAAACAAAGTGTGTTATGAATGTTTTACACTCCGAGTGCTGGTACTGGCTCTTTAAAAGGGGCTCTTCTGATTGGATGGCAGTGGAGTAGCCAGGTGAGGTCTGATTAACTTTTTCTGGCTTTTATGGAAAGGACAGTGATGAGGTTTTAAGGAGAGAGAGGGAATTACATGTTGCATAGGGACCACAGGTTGCAATCGAACCTGGGTCACTACAAGGCACTACAAGCCACTGAGCACCCCCCCCCCCAGGTGTGTTCACCTGAAGTGGGAGACAGGAAGCTCCTTGATGACCCGCTGGATGTGGTCCAGCTTCTCCTGCGGCCCCTGGACACTAGCCGCCTCCTGTGGGGGAAAAGTATTATTATAAAACGGATAGTTCTGGACTGGTCCTTGATTCTGATTTGCTCGAAGCTGTTGTAAAAAATATTTTTTAGTATTTAATGCACCTGTATGCTAAAGCCTATATGCTAGCCTGTGTTGCTTGGCAACCATTTTGCTGTCTTTTTGTAACCTTTTTATAAAAGCAATTACGATGCCTTACGACACCCCCCTAGCTATTCTAAAGTCACTGTAAACCACGGCCTCTTGGCTTATTGCTAGGGCTGCTCCCTAATAGTCGACCAATCGGCTTAGTCGATAGACAGATTCTTAAGTCGAATACGTTTTCATTAGTCGCGCAAAAAGTACAACATAAAAATAACACAAGCGTCGCAACCGAATACATCCGTGGTCGCAACGAGCCCTGATGTAACTCATCGCTGCAGAAATATTGACCAAACAATGGCTGAGAGGAGTGCTGCTGCCCGACCGTCTCCTCGGTAGGTAGGCCTATACCTACACCTGCCCAGGTAGGCCTACACCTGCCCAGGTAGGCCTACACCTGCCCAGGTGTAGGCCTATACCTGGGCAGTTATAGCCTACACCTACGCAGGTAGACACCGCTAGACATGCGGGACTAAAGGCCGCCGTATACTCGCCGTTCCCAAGCTGTCGCGCGACAATGTGACGTCACGGGAGGACGGTAACTATTTATACTCGCGCTGGTGGCCGCGACATTATTCTACATCACTTCCCCATCTGGTCAGCCATCAACAGTACTGTATGGCAGCAGTTCTCATATGAAGTGTTTGTAAGCATCCATCTTAATAACTTAGTGATTATCTTAGCCTATATACTTTTATTTTATAACTTACTGCCGCTTTGAGATAGTTTTTCAGCCACGTAATTCCACTCGTCTTTGACCACAACAACAGTAGACAGCACTTACATAAAACCACGGTTTATTAGCGAATACATATAGGCATACACCACACAATAAAACAGAACATATAAAGAAAGAAGCCTTAGCAATAAGGCGCATTACAATGTGCCTTCGAACTCGTCCGTGTTTCTGTTTCCACTTTGTCGCGCGCCGCTGAAAAAAAAGGAGCTGTGCGCGACACGGCGCGTTCGGGCCAAAATCCTGTCGCGCCGGCGAGATCTACGTCATTTTGACGTCACAACGTCGCGCGACAGCTTGGGAACGGCGAGTATACTGCGGCCTTAATACCGGTGATCGCGTCTTTAGTTCCCCGTGACTGATCGCTCATCGCTGTAATCCAGAGCGTGAATATCTGTTGAATATCTAATACCTTTCTAACTTTAAAAAACACTTTTGTATTTTTTAAGACAAGACGATGGTCGCACATCCCTCGTAACTACGCCCGTGGAGGTGAACCCTCGCGGACTCCGCTATTAACATGAACCGCTCCGCCGGAGGAGCGCCGCACATCCACACGCACCGGACATGAAAATACGAACATTTTTTCCACTTGCTTGATTTTAAATAAAGTTGTGTGCAGTTATACGGTTAAATTCGATTATTAAAAGTGTTCAATGTCTCCTTCCTGGTTGACAACCCTCAGAACCGCTTGGTCCATGCCGTTAATAGGACCGCTTCGTGCGTGTGCTTGTAGACTAAACATTATTTTTTTAAAAGCTGATTATTACGGTGTTGTATTATGTGTAAAGTAGCACAAGGTTAACAGTGTTTCTGTTATAACACTCTCGCCCTGCAACTCAAAACCCTTTCTGATGCCCCAAAAAATAAATCGAAATAATTACGTTAAAAGTGCGACGATTAGTCGACTGTCGGCTTCAAATGGCGACTAAGAGTCGACTAAGAAAATCTTTAGTCAGGGGCAATTAGGTGTCCTGTCTAGTTCAACAGCTGAAGCTATTAGGGTTAGGGGTTCAAGAGAGAGAGAGAGAGAGACTAGCACACATCAGCACAAAAAGTAAATAATACAAAATTATATTTCACAGTAGACAAATAAACATCTGTATCCAAGCGGAAAACATACGTTTCAACGGTAATAATAACTGGTGTAATAAAATGACACATGATAACATGAAAAAAATAAATAAACCCTTGTTCTCACAAAAAGACAGACGTCCTGGCAATTAAGTAGTACTTACCCTAGCTATCCATGCTGTAGAAAGGATAGCTAAACCTAGCAATTATGGTGCACTTAGAAACCTGTTCTATTGACATCCTTGCTGACATCATTTATACTGGCAAATATACCTGTGGTAAGTCGCTTTGGACAAAAGCATCTGCTGAATGCCCTAAATGTAAAATGCAAATGTAAGATGTTCAGCTGAATGTGTGTTATCATGAGGTCAAAGTGAGGTCCTACGGTGAACTGGCTGTAGAGCTCATATTAGTGAATGTGTGTGATGGGAGGTGAACGTGAGGACCTACGGTGAACTGGCTGTAGAGCTCATATAATGAATGTGAGTGATGGGAGGTGAACGTGAGGACCTACGGTGAACTGGCTGTAGAGCTCATATTAGTGAATGTGTGTGATGGGAGGTGAACGTGAGGACCTACGGTGAACTGGCTGTAGAGCTCATATTAGTGAATGTGTGTGATGGGAGGTGAACGTGAGGACCTACGGTGAACTGGCTGTAGAGCTCATATTAGTGAATGTGTGTGATGGGAGGTGAACGTGAGGACCTACGGTGAACTGGCTGTAGAGCTCATATTAGTGAATGTGTGTGATGGGAGGTGAACGTGAGGACCTACGGTGAACTGGCTGTAGAGCTCATATTAGTGAATGTGTGCGATGGTAGGTGAACGTGAGGACCTACGGTGAACTGGCTGTAGAGCTCATATTAGTGAATGTGTGTGATGGGAGGTGAACGTGAGGACCTACGGTGAACTGGCTGTAGAGCTCATATTAGTGAATGTGTGTGATGGGAGGTGAACGTGAGGACCTACGGTGAACTGGCTGTAGAGCTCATAGGTGAGCAAGGGGTTGGGCAGCTCTCTGAAGTAGAGCTTGCATAAGGAGCCCACACAGTGGATGTCCTGGAGGTACACCTCCTTAGTGAGGTCAGGGCACGAATCACTGCTGAACTCCTGCCTGGGTATACAAGGGGACACACAGGCGCGCACACACACACACACACACACACACACACACACACACACGCACACATGCACACATGCACACACAGACATGCATGCACACACATGCAAGCACGCCCAAACATGCATGCACACACAGACATGTTAGCTCACTTTGAACTTAGTGAATAGTCATTACTTTTGGATGTACAGTATATCATTCAGTATATCACAGGATTGCATTTATGTAATATACATTATCTTTAAATACCACCCTTTATTTAGCTTCAACATTCAAGTCTTATCACCAGTAGAGTTTGTTTGTTTAGTCAATTCTAAGTATAACTGCCTTCCAGAGCCCCACCGGTCCTCATTAGTCCACAATAAGTAACTCCAAAGTCCTCAGAATGAGCAGGAGGAAAAACTCCCCTTATTAGCAACGGGTGATTATTTCTCTCTTGGATACAGATGTTTATTTGTCTACTGTGAAATATAATGTTGTATTATTTACTTTTTGTGCTGATGTCTGCTAGTCTCTCTCTCTCTCTCTCTCTCTCTCTCTCTCTCTCTCTCTCTCTCTCTCTCTCACACACACACACACTCTCTCTCTCCATCTATAGCATCTAGAACAGTGAAATTACAACCTTTTTGGGGCATGAAGGCACACCACGAACTACAACTAGAAATTCAAGGCACAGCAACTACTTTTCAATCTTAAAACTTAAAGGTGAGCCTTCACGCTTGGCTATTTTCTAATATAAAAGAGTACTGCATCATAAGCGTGTTGTGAAAAAAAAATCACGGTCAACTCTGTTTCTGCGGAAATCACGGAAAAGTTGGACCATCGACGTCATATATCCCGGATTTGCGTTCTCCATTGGTCCGATTTGGAAAAATGACGTCAATGGTCCAACCTTTTTTGGACCATCTCTTATTTTGGAAAATGGCAGCGTGGCGGTTCCCCTAGTTGCCCTCCACTGTACAGTATTCTACATGGACAGAGATGGTTGCTATGATACCGTGCCGCTATGACCAGCCAAGATGTTTGGGAGCGGCGGGGTGCAGCATTAATATAATAGATACAAATATCCACCGACTCCTTTTTTATAAGCACACTGGGAACCACTGATCTAGAAGGCATAGAGTAGCGAGAGGCATATCTTCCCCATTCAGTCAGCAGTACTTGGGGCCCCTGATCTAGAAGGTATCTAGGGTAGCTAGAGGCGTATCTTCCCCATTCAGTCAGCAGTACTTGGGACCCCTGGTCTAGAAGGTATCTAGGGTAGCTAGAGGCGTATCTTCCCCAGTCAGCAGTACTTGGGACCCCTGGTCTAGAAGGTATCTAGGGTAGCTAGAGGCGTATCTTCCCCAGTCAGCAGTACTTGGGACCCCTGGTCTAGAAGGTATCTAGGGTAGCTAGAGGCGTATCTTCCCCATTCAGTCAGCAGTACTTGGGACCCCTGATCTAGAAGGTATCTAGGGTAGCTAGAGGCGTATCTTCCTCAGTCAGTAGTACTTGGGACCCCTGGTCTAGAAGGTATCTAGGGTAGCTAGAGGCGTATCATTCCCACTTTTTCACTCGTACCTGAGACGCTGGATGTTGGAGGTAACCCCAGACAGCCGGTAGATCCCGTCCACCACTCCATGATGCTCAATAAACTCTGCACATTTCTTCAGAACCTGGGGGACTGAGAGGACAACACACAGTGGGTCAAGCCCATTTCACAAAATATGATATATAATATGATATATAATAGACAATCTAACAACCGGTAACAGCATGTACTTCATAATAACGTTATGGAACAGCATAACCATAACTCTACCCTAGACTGGAACTGGTGTACTTTCTCGAGAGACGTTTACTCCGTTTATATGACTCATTTTTACTCCATTTATATGACTCAAGTACTGCGTTTTTGTTTCACTAAAAGACTATTTCGTAAACCACAAGGGAATCATGAGCCACAGTCAAGTCAAAGGAAGGTAGCAGAGTGAAAATATGAAGTCCTTTAAAAAAATGAATACTCAGTAAGAAGGAAGGCTTAGTAAGAAGTCAAGTAATGTGAGTTGTTTTAGTATAGCCCTTAATCACACAGTTCCCACACATAATACAACGCCTCCTAACCATAAACCAGAGGTTTCCAACCATGGAGCCAGGACCCCACTTGGGGTCGCCTGATGTTCATATGGGGTCGTGGGAGATTGCTGACTTCTAAACTAGATATTTGATGATACATTTTTTATAAAAAATAAATAAATAAATGTAAAGGGCCCAGTGATTTAGACCAACTAATGATTAGTAGCCATAAGTACTTACTACTTCACTGGGATATGATATTACAGGCAAATGGGGTTAAAACAACGTGTGGGGAAGCAGATGCACAACAAAATCTAAGAAGTTGGGGTTGCAAGAATTTTCGGACCAAAAGTGGCATCACGGGTCAAAAAACGTTGGGAACCACTGCCCTAAACCCTCGCAACTTTAAGGTAAGGGAAAACTCCCTCAACCCAGAGGCAAGAAACCTTGAGGACAAACACAGAAGAGGGATCCCTCCTTCTAGGGACAGTTAGGAGTGCAACAGGCCTAGTGACTGAATGGGCAGACAAATAACGGTAGCACAAAAACGAGGCAGAAACTAAGGTAACCTTAGTACTAAATACATGCTTTATAAAGGGACAGTGTATACAGAGCTGGCTGTGCAGCGTGGTCCAACTCTGTAAGACCGCAGGCCAGCGGAGAAGGTGGACCTCCACAGGAAGTTAAAAAATGGTTTGTTTGTTTCAAAGGAAGCCTGTCCCACCCAGCCCTTGTAGCTGGTAATACTTGCGACATTTCCTCTGATAGAAACAGACTTTTGAAAAGTTGCCTCCAGACTCATGCTGTAGCCTCCTTAATTATAGTACACATTACAAATCACCAACAGTTCTTTATTGAGAAAGCGGCCATCTGGGATTTCTGTAGATAGTCATTGTTTAACATCGTATGTGCAGCTTGCTAAACCACACTGTTTTAAAGCCCAAGAGCACAAGTCATGCTTGATAAGGGGATATGTGCATTTCTATTGTATTACACAATACAATACAATACAAGTGTGGGCTTATTGGAGCATTTACACAAAGCCTATACAGATCTACAAATACATTTCTGGATGCATTTACTATGGATTGGTGTCCAACAACAATTATTTTTGTTTCTTTTTGTCAATTTATGTTGACCAAATATAATTAGTTAGCCTGCTAAGATAATTTAAACACTTTGAGCCCTGAAGATTGCTTTCCAATAATATATTTAGTATGATGTAGTACTAAGCTTTGTGTCTGGCCAAAATTAGGAGGCTGTGGCAACATCCAATCAAACTACAAACATTTGCACGCAACACAGCTTACTGGGCTCTTTTACGCGCCGCTGTGCGCGCAAAATGCTTGATGGTACCCAAGCTAAACACCAGACCGTGGAGGAGCAGTTTCACCTTATCTCTCCTGCTCCACGAGAATGGCGCTACGGTTTCCACTAGACTGTCAAAACCTCGCTGTGCTGTGACAGTAGAAGGAAACCACTGGGGTGGCTAGAGCCATCACAATGACAGGAAACGCTGTGTGAACGTTAATTGTTTTGCCAGATTTAGCGATGTGCCATTCACACTCGAGTTCTGTTGAACGGTGCTCAGTGTTTTGCATGTTGACTGAACAATATTTATTAAATCATATGGTATTTATTAAATCATATCTAGAGATCTTATCTTAGGCAACTTGCTTGTAATTCCCCCTCGGGGTTGCACAACGCAAGTCAATTCCAAGATGTTTTTTTGTGAGCAGTGAATGGTCAGCAAAGACCGTGAGGATGCTAGGATCATGGTGTTGTGGGGGTTTCTAATGCTCAGCAGTATTGATTGTCCTCAATTCATACAGCAGGAGTCAAAATAGATTGTCCCATGACTTATTATATGCCCCATGACCCCCTATTTATTAGGTTTGTGCAAGCCACAACCTTTGTTCTGATTTAGAAAGACAGACAGACAGACAAACAAACAGACAGACAGATTAGAAGACTTTGTGGTCAGTGATTTGTACTCTGGTCATTCTTCGGTGTATGAGTCTGTAATACAGTCATGTATACCAGGGCCTGAAGCAGCCATTTTGGGGCCAGAGTGGTACTTATTCACGGGCTAAATCTGTACACATGGCAAGGTGGAGCTAAGGTCAGTCACTGTGCCTTGCTCACAGAGGCAGACCAAATAATTGCAAGCTATTCAGCGGTTCTCAACGTAGTGCTTTTAAATTGAAGTGTAATTTCGTGGCTCTTCTGGGTTTCCAGCAATCTGTAGAACAAGTGTTGTATATTCTTCAGTGACTCATATTTTTAACAGGAATAAAGTTGTAACTGTCCTGTGTTTAAGTTTGGAGGCAAATTTGGAGTTTTGTTTGGTTTTTCTTGGGCTATACGCAAAACTGAGTCACATTTTGTGCTAGCATGCCATCTGTATATCTGGCTCGTAACTGTAACACACTCCCAATAAAACACTTTGCTCCATTTATCCCTGACACCATTACAGAGTTCAGGCCTGTGCCTCCGTCAACTCCGTCAGACAACACAACAAAAACAACACAACACACGCTAAACAAATAAGTCAGGGAGAGAGAGAGAGAGCACAAGATATAGTGACACATGTAAAACCCTTTAGCACTTTACAGTCACATCAAAGTTGAAACCGTTTTTTTTTCTCAATGACACTGCAGGAGGATGATCGTGAAAGTTTCTCCAGAGCTTCTCCTCATGTGTATTTTAGCTCCACCTCACCGCTAAGCCCAGCAGACCCTCCACACACACAGGCTCCTCAGTGCCCGGAGGAAACTGACCCGAAAAAAAAAAAACGAAAATACCACAGCCTCTGAGCCACGCCCTGCGTGACAAATCCCTCATTTTATTCACTCGAAGCTTCTTGAATGAGTTGTCATTCAAACACGCCAGCATTGCCAGGTTCTGGTTCTGTACGGAAAAACATCCGAGTCTCCCCCGAGTCACTTTACTGTAACTGAAGAAAAAAATGATATATCCACGATGTATAACAAAAATAACACTTCTGACTTCATATTCTTTGTGGAAACTCAACAAGCTGAACTGCATAACGCTTTGGTAAACATACAACAAAGTCCTACTGTTCCCCCATAGAGAGGCCTGCATGTGTACAGTCAAGTCTTTCACCCCCTGCTCTGTACGATGGTGTGTGTGTTCACTTCAAGACGGCCGATTCACAAGATACACCCAGCGAGACACGAAGACGCGGTGACAACGCTTTTAAAAGGAAGAGTTTACCGTCTTCTGCGGAGCTCTGCAGATGTTCGGTCAGGTCACAGCCAAACACATTATCACTTCCTTTCTTCTTAGACTTCAGCTTCGACGCCTTGTTCTTCATGTGGATCCTCTTAGATGTCCAGGAGACCTAAACAAAGAGATGTCTGTGGACGCGGCGCGGCGCCTTCACATCCATAAGATCTCCCCGGGGAAGAGAAAAGGGAGAGTTCTTCACCCCAAAAAACAGGTTCTCCACTTTCTCCGGAAAATGACAAGGAAAGTCCCCAACGTCCAGAGTTCAGCTCGGCGACCGACTGCATCCGCTCACATCTTGACCGTCCGCGCTGTCGGAGGAGGAGGATGACAAGTTCTCTCCCCTCTCCAGTCTCTCTCTCTCTCTCTCACAGATGTGACGTCACTTTTGTGCCTGGGCTCCTCGGGCTTCAACCAGGAATACCCAGAGGAACAGACCAAGTTTTGTCTCTGTTAAAATATGATAAAAATACGCTCTACAGAGTTGTTGTCCTTGTCGGTTTTCAATCGGAGAGAGAGGAGGGTTTTTTTTTCTTTTGCAGCGAACAGCGATTCAGTTTGACTGGGTTTCCTGTTGTTCTTTCTCCCCCCCCCACCCCACCCCACCCCACCCCCCCCCCTTTCCAGCCTGGGCCTGGTTATCTCCTCCTCCTCATTCCCTCGCTCCACACAGACCTCCTTCTCTTTCTCACAGCCTCCTCGGCCGCCTGGGCACTGGTCACACACCACACACACACACACACACACACCACAGACAGACAGACACACACACACACACAGACACCACACACACACACACCACACACACACAGACAGACACAGATTCCAGAGGACATATTTTAGGTTTGCTAAAATATGTTGCTTTCACACCTCGATGTTTCTGTGTTTATGGAGACATGGTTTTTGAGGACCACATTACCACATTACCATTAGGGAGGGAGGGAGGTAGGCGAGGTGGAGGAGAAGAAGAAGAAGAAGAAGAAGAAGAAGAAGAAGAAGAAGAAGAAGAAGAAGAAGAAGAAGAAGAAGAAGAAGAAGAAGGAGGAGGAGGAGGAGGAGGAGGAGAAGAAGAAGAAGAAGAAGAAGAAGAAGAAGAAGAAGAAGAAGAAGAAGAAGAAGAAGAAGAAGAAGATTTCTTTATTCTATTTCCTTCCATCCATTTCCCTGACTTTTTGTGTGTTTTACTCCCACAGTTTGACCTTCTGACGGGAAGGTTGCTCTGCCTTCCTGAATGCTCCCAAAGTACACAGTTTCCTGTCCAGAGACTGGAGGCCCGAGTCTGGACAACAACAACACAGCCACTCTGGCTCAGGAGGGAGGAGGAAGTGGGAGGCGGCGGCAGAGAGAGGGCATGGATGGGAAACAGAGAGAGAGAGAGAGAGAGAGAGGGGGGGGTGTCACACATGGTTCTTGTTAAATACACTGCTGTGTAGTTTCAATCTTTTCTTTCACACTGGAATGCGACGTTTAGCGCGTCATCCCTGATAACCGGTGAACACAGTCGCACTCATTTACCCACCAGCTGTTGAAACTACAAATTAGACTATTAATGACGGCTACTGACGGCTACATAGACTGATGACGGCTACTGAAATTAGACTGATGACGGCTACTGAAATAACAGATAAGATAAGACGTCCTTCTTATATGAAGTTAAAAGTTTATTCCATATAGGACTACCTTTATGAGAGAAAAAAAATCAAAGCGTAATGTTTATATGCGATACATCCGTGTGGTGTCATTGTGAAACGCACAACTTTCTATGTTGATATACAAACAGAAGAAGGCATGTGACTGAAGATTGTAGATTAGTTTGAATGTTTTCATACAATAGTGACTTGACAATTAGACAATAGGTGCACTTTGGAGCTCGACTTAAGCTCCATTTTGTGGTTCTTCTACATAGCTAGTCTCTTTAAGTGACCATTTTTCAACTTCTGGACAATGGACCGGCTTCAGACCTTGACTTTAGCGGCACATTGTCTCCCTGACATCGGTTTTAATCTCATAATCCTGTGTTAAGTGTCGGCATACAGGGGGGCTACTGTGTAATGCAGGCCTACACGTTTAGTGGTAAATTAGTGGAAACATAGCAATTAAATTTGCTTTTGTTCCTCACTTTTCTATTAAATGAACACATTGTTTTAGGTTTCGTGCCGATGTGAAATGTGTCTGGTGCACAACATAGCGTGCTGCTGCGGCTGTAGTACAGATTACTCCTTCTGTGGATGAAAGTGTTTTTTATCAGCTTTTTTTTAAAGTCACAAGTGAGCATGATGACTACCCATCCTGGCCTCAGCGAGACAAAGCTCTCATTCTCTGCACCAATCGGAAAAGGACATGACATCATCGTGTCCATACAAAGGCCTAAATATCACCCCTCTGCTGCGGGTGAAAATGAGTCGGACTGATTGTGGTGAGAAGACGTTTCACTGTGGCTAGCAAAGTCAATTGGTAATTGAGAATATGTTTGTGTTTGTGTGTTTGTTTGTATTTGATCTGTCTGATGGTTTGGCAGCTACATGTGCTGTTATTATACAATTATCGAGCAAATGGTGTTACATAACCATATGGTTATATAACCATAAATAGTAAATACTAATAGACACGGATAGTTAACTACTACAACTAAGAATTGTTAGTTGTTAACTGTTACTTATCAAATAGGGTGAAGTAGGAGGACTACACAGTGATTTTACAAAAACATTATTAGAAAACATTTAACAATAGGAAAGGGTTAACTTGATATGGCTGAATTTTATTACTATCATAACCACATATCTTTGATAACTGTGGATAAAAATAATCTTATCTTTTAATAACTTTGGATCACTATCAACGCCCCAGTCCAGCTCCTATCCGTGTACCCAGTCATGTTTTTGAGCAGTAAAGCTTTTTTTCTTCCAGACGTGATGTAACTCTAGGATGGAGGCTGCTGTGCATATGGTGACCGCCAGTCACCAGCCGTGTCCCGCTCCGCCGCTAGTGGGCGCTGTTCCCCCGTCCACAAGCGGTCGGTTGTTTTTCAATCTCTTGTGTCTGGTATTCGTGGCATTGAGTGAACTCTTCTAATCAGTGGAACTAGACAACACAGCAGTTTTGAAATCAAATATCTATTTAATTCATTATTATTTGAATGCACAAAGGTCCCTTTTCCTTTTTTAAATCTATATATACAATAAACAGAAGTAGGCATCCAAACATACCAATTCCCACACAGTTTCTTCAGTCATACATATCCTTTCATTTTTTGCTTACTTCTTTTTCCATTCATATCAATTCCAGATATATATGAAAATAAAATACAAAATCAACTCCAGAAGTGTAAACAATGCTACATTTTATCTAGAGTAAGTGAAACTTTCATGTAACTTTAGTTGGTTAAAACATAGTTGCAAAGTTGCAACTGAGTTGCATGGAGTAAAGCCCTCTGCAACGCACTTGAAACTACTTTGTTAAACTAGTTTCACCAAAACGCTGATAACGTGTCAGATACTGATGTCAAACTACCATTGAGGCTGTATCATTTAAACCGATTTCAACTGATTGATTTCAACTTGACGGCTTAACACCAAAATAAACAAAATAAGACACAAAGATGCAAATGTGATGATAATTGATAATATCTAGTGAGAAAACAATATGAAAAATTAAAATCTAGCAGCTAATTTTAGTGAAACAAACTATTGAATTATTAATTATGTTTCATGCAATTTTCAACCTGCAGCAGTTGCGTGAAAGTTTCACCATGTAAAGCCAGGAAATGCAGGTGCATGGCTTTTTTGGCTGTTCATCAGACAAAGAAAGCTAACTTCTGACGGCCATTATTTACGACATTTCATAGACTGCATGATTAATCAGCAAAATCATCGATCACAGATATATATGAAATTAAATTAAATTAAATGAATCGCTAGTTACAGCCCCGAATCAGAACCAATGTCAGTTTTAAACAGATTTAGGCACATACGAATGAACCAAACAAGCTTTGAACGGGCGACAAACTTGAGAGATTTCAAAATAAAGCACTAGGCCTACTCATGAATATGACATGTAGGCCTAGCATCATGACACACTCATACAGTAGTTGATCATTGAAGTACAAAACAGGAGATTCAGTTACAGCCCAAATTTCAGTTCATATTTGTAATGCGATGCAAAACAGAAATAGAATCATATTGTTTTAACGACGCAAACGCTGGCAAAGACACTGGCTGTGAGTCGACAGTCTATTTTGGGCAGGAAAATTCAAAAACATTATGTTGCATCTGTCCGGAAACGGCCGTGTGCCTTGGGCTTCAGTCAGTTCTTCTGTCACTATGATGTGGTAGGTTGGAACTACACTGCACAAAATAGTTAACAAGATAGCAATGAATTATTCCATAATTGTTCAAATTAGAGGATATGCATGTATCGATTACTGCCCCATGCAATGCCTACCTAAACTAAGGCATGTTGGTTCTCCACTAAGTGAGACTTAATTATCATAAAGCCATTAAGAATAGTCAATATTGGCGAAAGGAAGTTACAAAAAGATCAGTGTCAAAATAAAAGTTCTAAAATGGATATATTTAACAACCTTTTTTTAACTGTTGTTAAATGCTAAATGTAGTTTCAATTATATACTATTAACCCCAAGTACCTTTACTTAAAAATACATCTTTAAAAGCAGTATAAAAAAGGATATGGATTTTTAGAGATGATCTCTATTCATTAAGTATTACGGCTTCTCATTAGCATCTAATGCTTTAGCCTGTGTTATGCTATGTGATATTAGCTCAGAATGGATGCAATTAGATTAGCATATTGCATGAATCTACATTTTCTACTCAATATCTGATTTTTTTTTTTAAAGTACCGGAAAATGTAGGCCCAAATCACAAATATCCAACCTTATTACTGTCAGATAAACGCTCTTATCAATAATTATATTGATATCAATAATTATATTGATAAGAGCGTTGCAATCTATTGAATGCACACAATCAGGTTCAAGTCTTCCAGCATCTAAAATATCAACTAGCTTCCACTTGTTGACTCCAACCCTCATTGTTGCTAGCACTCTGCTAGCATAGTGACAATTAGCATAGTTTTATGTAGAAAAGGTTATGTATAAGCAAAAAACAATACTTAAAAGATGTTGCAATCTATTGACTGCACACAATCAGGTTCAAGAATCGTCATAACACATGGCTAACAGCCGCCAACACAGCTAGGGCTACGCTACATACACAGCTAGTCCCATCCACCATACACCAATACTGTAATAAAGTGGAGATAGAGATAGCACATAATGACCTCATGTTGGAGGCTGTAAAACATTAAGTTAGTAAGAGGCCATGGTAATACGATGCAGCGATATGAAACTAAATAAATTACGGATATGTGTCACACTCAGGGGTCGCCTAAGAAAGATTTCATTTCCAGTTTCCAAATTTCACAAAGTAAATTTACATTAAGTAACTTGTTCACATCCCTGTGGGTCTTCTGATGCAATAGCTTTTTCACAATTCAGGACAATAACATTTGGATCTCAGCAAAAGGACAACTCTTAAAAATAAGAATAGAAATAAAATGTATGTTCTGCATCGATACAGCGCTTTTCTGCCCTCTGTGGCTGTTCACTGCATTTTCATGTAGAAAGCCTCTCATTCTGACCAGTTCACACATACCTTCACACACACACACACACACACACACATACACACACACACACACACACACACACACACACACACACACACACATACACACACGGTCACACACCAGCAGAACCACAACCAGTTCCTTGGGAGCACTAAGTTGGCGGTAAAGGCGCCTTGCTCATGGGACACCTCAACCAGGAGGAAACCCAGGGGTCAAACCTCAAGTCCGGTTGCCAGGCAACCCCACTCTACCCCCGGAGGAGCCGGCTGCCGGTCGGTCAGTGTCCCGGCGTCCCGATGTCCACCGTGACGTTGACGTAGAGAGGCTGTCTCTCCACGGACAGAGTCTTGTAGGAGCAGCTGTTCAGGCCGTCCTTCCGCCACACCTTGGCCGTTCGTCCCAGCAGCCGCATCCTGAAACAGTTGGAGTTGCTCTACGTAACACATTCACTGCACTAAGTCATAGACTGACCGTGACATGTCATCGCAGATTAAGGAAACACGCTCGCTCAGTGCCCTCAACCTGGCAACCCGCATCAGCTTCGAGTCTGGGGAGGAGGGGATGGGCACAGGCAACTCTCTCCAATATTGTGAATTTAGACCGCAGTACCGCAGTTTTAAACGCTCTGTGTCATTGTTACATATAACTTTTGACAAGCGGATGCAAGGCCCGCGTCCCACAACCACTCTCTGCTCCGCATTCGGTTCCCCCAGCCAGCTGGCGTTTACAACCAAGACGGGACCAAGATGGCCGCCAGGTGAATAAGACTCATTGGAGCGCTGCGTTAGTATATACCAATACATGACCTTTGACCCCAAGGCTGCACCAACCTGTCGTCGTTGACCTTGTTGCCGCTGTCCCGCTTGTGGAACACCATGGTGTAGCGCGCCACCTCGGGCGGAGGACGCACGATCTTCATGCCCTGTAGCTCCACCCTGACACACACACACACACACACACACACACACCATTAGAGTCTAGACCATAACAACCACGACGTAATAATACTAACAATACTAGTACTAATATGACCCACATTATAACAATAATAGCAATAATTCTAACAATACTTGTGATATGATCCACTTTAGACCATTGTAACATAAACAGTAATACTACAACTAAAAGTTAGGGTTTTTTTTAACTGCAAAAAAAGTGGAAAAGTAAATGCTTTTAAAGCTATGCTTTATTTGCATATGATACATATATATACAAATAGAGAGCTAAATGAGTGGGTTGCAGATATGCAAAACGCAAAACGCAACCCAAGTAGCTCTCCATGCAAGCTGTGTGTTGTTGTTCATGTGATATCATGTGGCTGCTGTGAACTCCAGCAGTGTGTGTGTGGTGTGTTTATTTTTTTGGTTGCAATTTTAATCAAAGTATTGAATCACAGGTATTGGCATTGTTCTAGTATTGATGAGGTATTGAATCACAGGTCGTGGTATTAGTATTGATGAGGTATTGGTATTGAATCACAGGTATTTTGGTATTGATACTAGTGTTGATGAGGTAATGGTATTGAATGAAAGGTATTGGTATCAGTATTGAACAATTTCGAACAATACCCTCACAGTATGTCAATGGAATGGAAATGGCAATGAAATAAAAAATATCGACATCGGTATCGGTGACATGACCATGTAATTTAGCGTTTAGAGGTCCAAATCCAATATGGTGCATCCCTGTAGTATAGTATGCACATAATGAGGTTGTGGTGGTCTGACCTGATGCGTAGGTCGTCGTCCTCCCCTCCCCAGCCCCAGTAGGTGTTGGAGAAACCGTTCACTCGCTTGAACTGGTCTTTGGTCAGAGCCGTCACTCCTCCAAAGTAACCTTTGTAGCGCAATCTGGAAGCAGGAAAGGAATAGGAAATATATAAAACAGCGAACATGAACAAAACATCCCCAGCTGGCGTTCATCTATGTATGTTATTGGTTAAATATTAAAAAATCAGTTCTCTGTGCCCAGGGAGGACATTTCTACCTGGCAGTGTATTCATGCATTCCTTTAGCTATTATAGCCCAGCAACCAGGACATATAAAGGCCACACACCCAGTATGTCACACATCTTAAACACATTAAACACAAAGTTGTGATGAGCCTCACTATGACTAGCCTCAAAAGACGCATAAAGGCGCGTACTTGTAGCCTGTAGCGTTGCGGCCCACCACCATGTGTTTGGGCTGGCTGTCGCACATGTACAGATTGCGGTCGTTCTCGGGAACCAAATCCACGTCGTGGAAGATGAAGCAGTCCCAGTCGTGGTCCTTCAGAGCCTCCAGGTAACCCACGTTCAGCAACTTGGCACGGTTGAACGTCGCGTCGCCCGCCTTCAACGACAAGCAAACGAACAAACAATAAAATACACCATATTACATTTTACCACAAGCCCAGCTAACATCATTTGCTGTCTGAATCCGGCCTGGCCCTGTATACAAGATGGCCCGAAACCACCAGATGAAGATCACTTCCTGTCTGATAGGCAGACAGGAAGGCAGACAGGAAGTCTAACTCTGTACCTATTTGAAAACGTAGATCCCACTGACATCACGTCCTGTCTGAAAGGGATCTATGCCTGTACCTGTTGGATGACATCACTTCCTGTCTGATAGGGGTCTAACCCCTGTACCTGTTGGATGACATCACTTCCTGTCTGAAAGGGGTCTATGCCTGTACCTGTTGGATGACATCACTTCCCGTTTGTACCTGTTGGATGACGTAGATGGCGTAGTGGAGCTGCTGCCTCTGCAGGAAGGGGTGCAGGTGATGCAGGAGGTAGAGGAGGTGCTTCTCGCGGCTGCGCTGGGGGACGAGGATGGCCACGCTCTGTCTCGCCGTGCATTCTGGGGGCTGGTACTGGCCCTCGGCCACCACGCTGTTCTCGGCCGCTACTTCCTTCAGCGTCAGCGAAGGCTCGAAGGACAGCTTCAGGACGCCATCTTGGAGTCAGACGAGGTGATCCGTGTTATTAAGTGGAACATGTGTTGTAGGACAACCCTGCTCTTCTTGTCGACAGGGTTAATGGCCTTATTTCCTTAGCGGCCATATTGGTTCTGAACGCTGGCTGGGTGAGGGAATGGAGTAGGGAATTCCCCCGCTCAGCTAGCATTCAGAAACAAGATGGCTGGTAGGAAAATAAGTCCCATAAGACCCAGAATACACACTGAAGTGCAGTACATCACAATGTTTGAGTATGAATGAAAGTACACACAAACAAAAACACAAATGAGTGTACATTTTAGACACCCCAAACCCAGCTCCGCCTATTTTGCATTGTATTTAGTGTTAGGCCTATACTGTATATTGTGCAATTTGGGAGACATATTCATTTCAGAGACATTTAATATATTTGGTATACTTAATATATTGAATATAATATATGCAGACAGTGCACAGTTATACAACCTGCAGCCTTCGCCATCGCAGGCATTTCATCTCGCGTCTTTTTTATCTTGTACGGATGGGCGCTCGTGTCTTTTGTCCTGCGAGTCCTTTTTCATACGGTTGGATCCATTTGTGTGTATATATTTTTTATAAATCCTGTACAGTGGCTTTTTTGTGTTTCTATTTGCGTATCTTGTATGTGAAAGCCTACCTGGCCATAACATTTCTTTCTAAATATCTGAAATACACACATATGTTCGCTCTCGCTTGCCCACTTTACACCCATATACACAACACAGTCCACAGAACACAGAGTACTATACACAGTGTGTGCCGCATGAATGATATTATTGAGTAAGAAATTCCCCAGGGACAACGGGACACAGTCCCAGCAGCTGAAATGATACCTTTCAGCAACACTACCTTTGTCTCACAAGCCTGCGTACCTGTCCACACCTCTGCCTACCTGTCCACACCCCTGCCCAGAACTGTGTCCTGCCGATTCATATATGCTGCCTGATACAGTGGCTACACTGAAACCTCCCCATAAGTCAGTGTGTGATTATAAAGATATACCACTTATGGTATGACATTCTAACAAAGAAACGTTTCAAGTTGTGTGAACTTGAAGGTTAATTTAAAATTGGTTAGGTCATTCTTTGTGGTCTGTACGGTATCCAATCTGTTCACAATTTCACATCTCACTAACCCTAACCCTGTTCATTAAACTGTAAACACACATAGTGACGGACAACAGACATGTGTAATGTACTTCTAATTATGTTTTTTAAAGGTTATCAAGGTGTGCATCAGAAAATGATGTTTCATTGCAATCTCATATCTTTCTATCCTTCTATTTCTTGCTGATTTAATGTGTGAAGTCTATTTTCCCTCTTGGCTACATAGCCAAGCGTGTAACCAATTACGGCGGCGGTGCAGCTGAATGAAGCTACGGCGTTTTTGGATTTTGTGGAAGTACAAACTACTACAAAACAGCGGGGATTCACACCACACCCCTACCATCATTTGACGTTTTGAGATCCAGTCCTTCACTTTTACCGTTTGATGTTGACTTGATGTTGTTTGTGTAACAAACAACGTTGACTTTATAGCGGTCTACTCACGGAGCAGCGGAGAGCTCTCCGGACACGGCGCCTTCGGCTTCCCGCTGCTTGACACGACCTCCGGCGATGCTCTCTCTGGTCTCAGATCGACCCGCGAGCCGCCCCCTTCGACCGGGGTCTTCATCGTCACGGGGTAGCCGTGCGCGGCCTTCACCGTGTCCCCCATGTAGGTAGCGACCCACGCCAACGCGGAGAGACAAAGCAGGAGCGCGAAGACGTACTTTCCTCTCCGGGAAACCGTGAGCATAGGACAAAAGGAACCCATGGCCGCCGCCTCCTCCTCCTCCTCGGTGAACTGCTGGCTGTCTTTCGGTGGCGAATGGTCGTCTCAGCTTTTCTCAGCTCCGAGCATCCCAGGTTATCTGTTCATGGCGGTGGATTGGAACCATATTGTTTGTCAGCGTTGAGTAGCCATTGTCCTCCTTCCTTCAGAAGGGGCCGGTTCAATGTGGGACCCTTGGAAACTGCTTACAAAGAGAGACAAAGACAAAGTGAGGGAACTGAATCCCACCTGATTGTGTGGCGACCGATACGGGTGTGCTACCACACACCGTGGCTATGAGCAGGACTACAATGAGACGTGAAAAGGTTTAAACAATGTACTACTTCAACATTGCCTTTCGATGTTATAACAATGTCTGGTTTCGGCTCTTTTTTTGAAAGTAAAGAAAGTGACCCATATATCTTTTTGTTTTTTACATCCCCGCCCTGACTGACAATATCCTGCTAACACAGATATAAACGTCCGCATTGTTACGTGGCTTTTGTTTGTACTGAAGAGCCCCATGCTTAAAACAAGTTATTAAACGTCAATAAAGCAACTCGATCTCTTCCAGGAAGGAGAACAGGTAAACATGACAGCGTGAATCGTTCCTATCTGCTTGCAGTGGCATGTCTGCATTCTACAAAATAAGGGTGTGATTCTCTCATGCAAAACTGTACGCTTCTCTCTGTCTGAATACACTCATATCATATCATAATCATATCCTACGTGATACCGCCTGCCTCGCGTCACAGAGACGACCCTGAACAGCTAGAAACCACAGATACCAGCCCCCCCCCCCCCCCCCTTGCTCTCCTGCATTCACCATGTCCAGGGACCAGGACCAGGGGGGGGGGGCACATTCACAACCGTTACTGACCCTGGTGAGGTTTCAAGGTGATAAGAGCGGTCCAAGGAGACCACCATGGAGACAACCAGCAGCTCAATGAATACACACAGAAACACAAGGGAACCGATGGCATAACACGTTGGTTTTTGTGACACACACACACACACATAGACACACACACACACAATCACACACACACACACACACACATAGAGACACACACACACACACACACACAATCACACATAGACACACACACACACACACATAGACACACACACACACACACATAGAGACACACACACACACACACACACAATCACATAGACACACACACACACACATAGACACACACACACACACATAGACACACACACACACACACATAGAGACACACACACACACACACACACACACACATAGACACACACACACACACACACACACAAACACCAGGCAAGTTTCGGGAGATTGCGCAAACGTCTCACGATGCGTATTTGCACCGTTAATGTTGCGGTATTAACGGTCTCGTGGCCTCCTCAGCCTGGTAACCACCCGATGTAACCAGTAGAGACTTAAACCCACCAGTAACCAGTAGAGACGTAAACCCACCAGTATACCAGTAGTAACCAGTAGAGACGTAAACCCACCAGTATACCAGTAGTAACCAGTAGAGACGTAAACCCACCAGTAACCAGTAGTAACTAGTACCCAGTAGTAACCAGTAGTAACCAGTAGAGACGTGAACCCACCAGTAACCAGTAGTAACCAGTAGAGACGTGAACCCACCAGTAACCAGTAGTAACTAGTAACCAGTAGTAACCAGTTGAGACGTAAACCCACCAGTAACCAGTAGTAACTAGTAACCAGTAGTAACCACCAGTAACCAGTAGTAACTAGTAACTAGTAACGTAGCGGCAGACCTCACTAGCACCGCAGTCCCTGACGTCGTTGATGAACGGCTGCGTTATAAATGTACGTTAACAGAGTTGATAGACTTCAGTCCCTGAAGACGGCCATCTATGTCTGGTATATTAAAGTGACTTTACCTCATTCCTCCGGCTGGCGCATTACTGTTACGCTGGGGTCCATGTCAATATAGGAGATAGGAGGAGGAGGAGGAGGAGGAGATAGGAGGAGGAGGAAAGCAAATATTGTCTATGACTTCCGGTGTGCGTGTTTCACAATAAAACTCTCTGCGTACACATTCGTAATTGACGTTTACTTACCGGCCGTTAATTACCGGTTAATAGAGATTAATTACCGGTAGACCTCGTGGCACAATAGATTTAAATGTCCGTTATGTCGCCATTATTTCTGGTAATGTCGAGGCCTATGTCGCTATTAGGTGTCTCTAATGCATCGGCTCTCAGCTGGGGAAACTTCATATTTACTTAATGTAAATAAAACAGTTAATATTTACTTAATGCAAATATGAAGTGTATCTGAATACTAACGTAGAAGTTATGTGCATATTTCCGATGAATGACAAACATCATAAGCGAAGTCCGTGTTTTTTTTACTTTAAGTATTTGCACCACCCATTTAATGTTCATGTTCGTCAAATAATATGCGCATACATTATTTATATTCATGTATTTTTGTTTCCTCCCAAACATGTGTTGTGCTGGTACTTATATTGTACTTGTACCTGTATATGGTACTTATATTGTACTTGTACCTGTATATGGTACTTATATTGTACTTGTACCTGTATATGGTACTTATATTGTACTTGTACCTGTATATGGTACTTATATTGAACTTTTACCTGTATATGGTACTTATATTGTAGGTTGTACCTGTATATGGTAGCCTACTTATTTGTACTTGTACCTGTATATGGTAGGCTGCTTATATTGTACTTGTACCTGTATATGGTACTTATATTGTACTTGTACCTGTATACGGTACTTATATTGTACTTGTACCTGTATACGGTAGGCCTACTTAGGCCTATATTGTACTTGTACCTGTATATGGTACTTATATTGTACTTGTACCTGTATACGGTACTTATATTGTACTTGTACCTGTATACGGTACTTATATTGTACTTGTACCTGTATACGGTAGGCCTACTTAGGCCTATATTGTACTTGTACCTGTATATGGTACTTATATTGTACTTGTACCTGTATATGGTACTTATATTGTACTTGTACCTGTATATGGTACTTATATTGTACTTTACCTGTATATGGTACTTATATTGTACTTGTACCTGTATATGGTACTTATATTGTACTTTACCTGTATATGGTACTTATATTGTACTTTACCTGTATATGGTACTTATATTGTACTTGTACCTGTATATGGTACTTATATTGGGAAGGGGGATATTAGTAAAACATAGTTTGAAAACCACTGCTCTAATGAATGTAGGCCAATATGAAATGATCAATCAATCAATTATCTGCTCTTCACTTGATTATTTATATATATTTCCAGAATATTTATGAGATACATTATGTGTAAAAAAAAATGTAAAAAATGGATTAATAGTCTTTCCAAAACTTGGCTTCGCTTTGTTCGCCCTACTGTACCGCTGTGTGATGTTTGCAGATGGCGACCACGTGTGAAAGAAGACACCTCTATGTGTGATTGGCACGTTTACAGATGGGCAGATGAGAATAGGAGCCTGTAGCCCACACATCTCAACATGAAAACCTAGCGCTATATCCACATTAACTCACTTGGTTAACCAAATTAACCAAGTGAGAAAGCTCCTTATTTTTACCGAACGACTAAGAAAATATTACCTATTAGGCCTTATTATCCAATATTATTTCCAAAAGTACTAAAGTAAATACTATAATAGTTTTCATGCAGACATAACATTTTTTAATAATCTCTGCAATCCACTTAAAAAGTACATATTGAAAAGAAAAATCAAGCAGAAAAACAAATACTCATACTTTGCATTGAATTGCTTTACTTGTATTGTATTAATTAATTGTTTACTATGTTGTTATATTCATTGAGCAAAAGACAACACCATATACCGAATATTGAGTTAGTAGACTAATTGTAACAAATTGCATCTATGACATTGTCAAATGAAATGTACAGATTTACTGTACAGTCCAAATCATTTCAATAAATATTACATATTTAAAGGAAAAGGAAGCTAAAGGAAAAATATGTACAATTCTGAATCATCCTGACATGTCAAATATTTAAAGTTTCATCATCTACTGTATGTCATCCTAACAGACAGACATTTTACTTTGAAATGGCCTTCCATTATGGGAGTGACCAATGAATTCAGAGCAGACTTGCAATGTTTCCATAGGTTAGGTTATATCACATGACTGAATTCCTCCTCGACTCATCGAAGCTCAAGGACAACGTGACCGTTCCACTCCCGAAGCTCACTCTGGGCCTGTGGATCCTCGGCTGGCCTGCGCTGAGCTCGCAGTCGTTACCGTTGGTCTTGAGGCTTATGGACGAGGAGGGGGACGAGGCTGAAGACCCACCCGTGCTGCCTGACCTCTTCCTGGACGCCGTGTTGTGCTTGAGGGTGGCCTTTGCAGCCACCTTGAAGGCGTGCGCGGCGGTGCTGCAGCGCACCTCCTCAATGGTGTTCCTGGAGGACTTGAAGAGAATGATGTACACCTTGTGGAAGAAGAGGCAGGCCAGGAGACCGAAGCTGGACGCCAGTATCGCAATCACCTCCACCGCCGACACAAACTTGCCGTAGGTGCTGAAGTACGCCGGGATGAACGAGATCCAGACGATGAAGAATATCAGCATGCTGAACGTGATGAACTTGGCCTCCGTGAAGTTCTCCGGGAGTTTCCGTGATTTGAACGCGAAGAAGAAGCAAATGGCAGCGAGGAGACAGGTGTAGCCGATCAGAAAGCCCAGGGCCATCATGGAGCCCTCGTTGCAGGTGATGAAGATGATCTCATCGATGTCGTGGTTCTTGGAGCTGGCCGGCGGGGCATTGTAGAGCCAAACCACGCAGATCATCACCTGGACGAAGGTGCACAGGAACACCAGCAGAAACTGCAGGTTCAGGCCCCACCACTTGCGGTGGAGACTGGTTGGGACCTTGGCCTCGAAGACGAGCAGCACACGGTTGGTCTTGACCAAGACACAGGAGATGCAGAGGACGAAGCTGATCCCGAAGGCGGGCTGACGGACGCGGCACGTCCAGTCTTGTGGTTCGCCGATGAAGATGAGGGAGCTGGAGAAGCAGCAGACAAGGGAGAAGAGGAGAAGGTAGGACAGCTCCCGGTTGGTGGCCTTCACGATGGGAGTGTTGCGGAATCGGACAAACACCCCCATGACGAAGGCGGTCAGCACCACGCCCAACACTGCGAATATGGTCAGGGCGATCCCGAAGGGCTCCGTCCACGAGAGGAACTCGATCTCTTTCAGAAAGCAGGACGTGTGGTTCCCATTGGACCACGAGATGTTGGGACACTTGGTGCAAACACTGGCATCTGCATGAACAGATAAAACCAACAAAAATCACATGTCTGCCTTCACACTGCTGCAGCAACAAGTTGTAACATCCAAGACCAGAACTCTGTATCACCCAAACAATAAAACATTTGACTATAGTAACTCTAGACAGGACAATCTACAACCATGGGACAAAAATGTGCTTCCAATAAAAGAAACAACAGATACAGATCAAAAGTGGCACTAAGATGCAGCATTAATGGTGTATGTCCTCAAAAACTTAACAAGTGTACAACAATGGGAGTCAATGGGAGTATATGTAAAATGGTAAATGGACTGCATTTTATATAGCGCATTTCTCAGAGGTATGACCTCTCCAAAGCGCTTTACAACTATTGTCTCACATTCACCCATTCATACACACATTCATACTCCGACGGAGTATGTAGGTAGGTAGTCCATGAGTCCATACCTTTGTGGGTACTGTATTCGCCGTCAGAGCACTCGGTGCATTCAAAACAGCAAGTGGGCTCACTGTCTATGATCCCCTTCCTGGTGCCCGGGTCACAGTCCTCACTGCAGTTGGAAAACGGCACCTGGGGCCAACATTTGTGTGTGAACACAGAAGAGCGCGTTGGAATGGTCATTTGTATAATTCTCATTGGAACATGTATATACTGTGTAGATAATGGAAAATATGTCTCCCTGAGAGTACATGAATAACCTCTGTGCTGTGTCCATTCCACAGTATCTTGGCCCTGTCGATGTAGAGCTTGGCTCCTTTTCTGAGGTGCATGTTGTAGTAGCCGACCTCCTCGAACACCACGGACGTGTCCTCCTTGGACCGGTGCCAGTTGATGATGGTGTAGTTCCCCCACATGTCGGCGTTCTCGTCGAAGTGCACCGTCTCCCCAATGCTGTCGATGTAGTCCAAGTGTCTCAGTTGCTTCAGGACCTGTGCAGCAGAGTGGCGCTGGTTTAGTATGGATGGAAACTTCCAATGATGAAGCCTGTCTAACCCTTACCTGCTCCTTAATGACCTGTCTCTGTATTCACTGTCTAACCCCTACCTGCTCCTTAATGACCTGTCTCTGTCTCCACTGTCTCACCCTACCTGCTCCTTAATGACCTGTCTCTGTCTCCACTGTCTAACCCCTACCTGCTCCTTAATGACCTGTCTCTGTATTCACTGCATAACCCCTACCTGCTCCTTAATGACCTGTCTCTGTATTCCCTGTCTTACCCCTACCTGCTCCTTCATGACCCATCTCTGTATTTACTGTCCTTTACACCTATACTCTCTAACCCTTACCTGTTCCTTAATTCACTTACCCATCTCTGATCACCGTGTCACCTTACCTGCCACGCCTCCATAGCTTTGGTGTCCACACAGGAGTTGTTAGCAAACAGCCCCCGGCCCGGCGTGCAGGTGAGGATGTCCTGCAGGGCCTGGGCGATGGAGTACACCGCCACGTACACGTTGTAGGAGATGCGGAGGTGCGTGTAGTCCAAGTACGGCGTCTCAACGCTGGCGATGTCCTCGTCGCCGGAGCACAGCGGCCGCGAGCTCCTTGTGCCGTTCTCGCTCTCCTGCATCCTCAGGCTGTCCTCCAGGTAGCAGTTGAAGGTTTCCTCCCAGAACTCCCGGATGAATTCGTTGTGGCTGAACTTCTCGGGCCGCACCTGCTGGAGGAACTCTTTGAATCCGGGGATGTGGCCGGGCCTCAGGGCGAAGCCGATGGTCCCGGCCATGACGTCGAGGTACTCCGGTTTGGCGATCAGCGAGGAGCTGGCCCACGCCTCGCTGGCCAGCCAGATGCGGTCGGTGATGTTTCTCCTGGCCATCTCCTCGATCAAGGGCTCCACGTCGGGGACCGCTGGCGAAAACCACGATTACTTTCGCCGTGGAGTTCTCAATGCGGTCCACCAAGGCCTGGATCTCGTGGTCTTCATAGTACTGTGAAATGAATTCGTTGAGGTGAATGCAGATGTCCCGCTCCTCCATCTCCTTCTCAAACTTCTCGATGCCCGGGCGGCCGTACTCGTCGTCCGAGGCCACGGCGATGACCCAGTTCCACTGGAAGTAGGCGATGATGTCGGCCATGGCGGTAGCCTGGTACTCGTCGGTGGGGATGGTTCTCATGAAGGACTTGTACTGGTTCTTGTTGCTCAGCAACCGGCTGGAGGAGGCATAACTGATCTGTAGAATACATTCAGATTACGTTATTCACTCACATCACATTCACATTCACATCACATTCACATTCACATCACATTCACATTACATTCACAAACATTCCTATTTACACACATTTACATTACATCACATTGTATCACATTCACACACATTCCCATGCACACACATTCACATTACATCACAATCACACACATTCACATGACATCACATTAATGTTCAGATCACATTCACATTACATCACATTCACAACATACGCATCACATTAGAAGTCTTTATCCAAACTTTATCCAAAGTGACTTTGAGAACAATCAAGGCATACAATCGATGTTGAAGCAAGTACAAAAATGGAGTCACATTTCCAACCAAAACAACTGGAGACTCAGAACACAAACATATAGAGTGGTTCTGCTGCAGGGTGTACTATAGATGTTGGTCTTGTACACAGAAGGATGCTTTTAATAATGAGGTAACATGGAACTTCTCCTTTTTTTTTTCATCAACTTCTTCAAAGGTTTTAACGTCTTACATAAACCTTTTTTTGTTCTCCCAGACTTGGACATGGGCTGTCTGTCCCCCGCTGTGGTTCTGGCACGGTCACGTGACTTAAACGGGGACATGACTGGAAAAAATGTTTTCATTCAAAACATTGGAGCTGCCAGATGCTGCTGGCTCGGATGAGGCAATGCCTTAATAAGTAACAGTTAAAACCCTGTGCAGTGTGTGTGTCTGAGACGTGTGACGTGTGCGGCTGTTATGTGTGCTAACATGGGAACAGATCCAATTTCATTTTATTTATATATTTCTTTTAAATTCCTTCATTAATTCTATGTACGGGTGGCTGGATGGATTTGGTCATTAATGTGTGTATATTGTCTAGTAATATAGGCCTAATTTATTGCCAACGTTTGAGCTTGTCACAATACTCTTGCACAGATCTTGCACCATCCTGGCAGACTCAAACAGTGCATGTTGTGGGTTTACCAGAGCACAATGTGCTGCTGGCGTCTGTCCTCTGTGGCCCTCTACCCGGTGCTGCTGGCTACTGTTGCTCATCCCCATATTGCCCACATTGTACGTATTTGTTATGTTATTTGTTATTTGTATAGTTAATTATAGTTCTTTTTTTTTTCTTGTAATATTCCTATCTTATATTTATGTTCCTGATAGTTCCTGTTTATTGTATGTACCAGGCCAGGCAAGGCAAATTCCTTGTAAGTGAAAACTTATCTGGCAATAAATCTCATTCTGATTCTGATTCTGATACTGTGCAATCCTGTGTGCTCCTTCTCCGTCCAGTAAAACAGAGCAGCAGTCACTCACAAATGGCAATGAAAGGCTTGAGTATCTGGGTTCCTCAACAGCGCAAAGCAAGTAATAAACTGTGAAAAAACTAGCAAATAGAAAGAAAATTAGAATATGTAATAATCTTGTAATAACACATTTTACACATCTACTAAAGAAATCGATAATTTGACACAAATTACCACAACAAAAAATTATTGTATTGATAATAGTCAGATATAGCAACGGTCTGTTATTCAGAAATAACAGACCGTAGAATTGATCAATCAGCATCAAGTATTCAGCTAAGTCGTCACCAAGTGAGAATTGGTGAGCGGACGTCGACCCCAGAGTCGGCCCCAGAGTCGGCCCCAGAGTCGACCCCAGAGTCGGCCACTGTGGTGGTGTTTGCCGTGTCCAGGAGGCGCTGGGAGGGTCTGGGCTCGGCTCACCTGAGGAATGTAGAAGAGACTCAGGAGATTGGCCACGGCGGTGGAGACGGCGGAGCCGGACGCCCCCACCACGGCGATGGTGGAGGGGATGTGGTCGGTGCAGTTGCAGAACTCATCCAGGTTGATGGAGTCGATCTTGTTCTGCGCCACGAAGCTCAGCGTGGCCTCCAGGGCCTTGGACACGGTGTTGCAGGTGTCGAAGATCCTGTAGCCCAGCGTGATGTTGGGCAGCAGGGAGCTGCTGTTGTTGATCTCGTCGATGGCGAAGATCATGGCCTGCAGCCAACGAAACCCCCGGAAGTTGTACCTGCGAGATCCAGACTCAGGCTATTTACTATGTAGGTTTCAGCAGATTAGGGCTGGGCATTATATCGGTATTATATTGATGTCGTGATATGAGACTAGGTATCGTCTTAGATTTTTGGATATCGTAATATCGTGATACGATAAGTCTTGTCTTTTCCTGGTTTTAAAGACTGCATTACAGTAAAGGTGATGAGAAAAATTAGAAAATACTGAATAGCCTACTTTTCGTTTGATGAGTATTTAATTCACGCAGGAGTATACAAAAATAGTCTTTACCATGTGGTTATTTTATATAGACTATTTATTGTTTGAATTACCAGAAACATGCTATATTGTGATACATGTCGTTATGGAGATATTAAATGGCCGATATCCGGATAGAAGATTTTGGCCATTTGGCCCAGCCCTAATTCAGACACTTGTCGTTAAGGAGCAGGTTAGGGGTTAGGTAGGGCATCTTGGTCGAAGATGCCGACTACAGGGCAGTGTGCGAACACGGGGATCGAACCGAGTACCTTTCAGCTGGGAGTCAAACACAACACCCTCCCGCTCCCGAACAAGATAAAAAAGAGTTGATACGTTTTTTTAAACATGAAACCATATCAATCGATGGATTGGACCGTGGGTTTAAATTCAAACCAATCAGCGATGCGTTACCTCACACACTGTGTGGACTCTGGCCTGGCCGCCAGGTCCTGGTCTTTAGACGCCACGCCAAAGTGTATGGGGAAGAGACCCCCCAGGAGGATATCCCCGGTCTTCTGGGCTCTCTGATACGGTCCGTACGTCGAGATCAACTGGCCGGAGCCGAGGAGCAGCAGATAATAACCCAGTAAAAACTTCATCTCTCCTTCTGTCTTTGGTCAAGACCAGATCGTATTCCTTTCAGAAGTCCCCTGATGGTCTCATTGTGGTCCATAGGTCTGCCTGCTCTCTGGTTTGGTCCGGCTCATGGTGGTACGGCTTTAAAATGGCTGAGAGAGGAAGAGAGCGTCCATGTTTGAATTCAACGGCTCATGGGTCACAAGGCGACGATGTTTAGTTGATTAAGTGACATGCTCAATGTTTAAAGGTTGAACGTGGGGGGTAATACAGTTTTCGCTGAAAAAAACAACTGTATTTAGCATCAATGTCTTTATACAATTACTATGCATATACTATATACTATATAAACGTATTAATACACAATGACTACTTGTGTATTGTATACATCAAATTCCCAAGGGAACCTGTGGAGAACCTCAGCCCAGTGGTGGCCAACAAAGTATTGTACAAAACTGGCACTCTTTTAAAATCATAAAACAACCACAAAATATCTTATTTTTTCCTATACTTTTTTTGCATCGGTTTATAGTCATATTTCCCCCTGGGTGTGTGAACATTAGCCTGTGTTTATATTCCCATCGTCACCCAGGGCAGCAGATTATACGGATGCTGCTTGAAGTGCCTGCACTCGTACGGCGAGTGAGCGAGAGAGTCACACTTGAGTGAGCCGGCTTCCTGCGGGCGCTGGGGTCTAAAACGCGCTGGCTTGTAAAAAGCGGTCACCATGGAAAAGTGTGATGGCCGGCCCTCCATCCGGCTTCTAATCCTGGAAAAAACACTGTCACCGTGCGGTGGCGGCGGCCATTAAGGGAATATCTGGAGGGCCACTTACTACAAACATAAACATTACAGAGAGGTGCGTGTGTGTGTGTGTGTGTGTGTGTGTGTTAGGATGCCATTTTACAAAACCACTTTCTATAATGGTATGCTGAACAATGTAGAACCATTGTGGAGATGATAATGCACATTGGTTTTCTGTTGGTGAGCCTCTCCAGATGTAATAGCGTCCAATTTCATAATCGAGAGATTTCCATGTGATGTGGGCCTACACCTTTCATAGGCTTACATGGATTTAAAAAAGACTTAATCTAGCCCGATTCTAGCTTATTCAAAATGTATTCTTCTAATAATAATAAGTCTTCTTTCCCAACAAAATTAAATAGTGATTTTGTGTAATTGAGTAATACCAACCGCTTCTAAATGTCTACCATAACAGTGCCATTGTGTTCCAGGTTGAACAATAAACAGCATTTACCTCAGATACGACACTGAATATTATTTTATTCATAACCGGAATAGTATTATCCCCAAAAGTTACCAAAAGTCACCAAAACCATGTTAGTTATCACAGGTATCAAATAAAATATTTTCCTTACCAGAATTCTTGGCTGATATTTTAAATGCACCTGTACTGTAAGAACATGCGCATCTCTGGGGGAAGCGTCTGTGTTTGACGCGTCCTGTATGAGTTTCTCAGACAAAGGGAAGAGTGGACCGTTAGATGAATCATTAACAGGGAGAGCGCCGGTACATTTCCTTCAGCTAATGAAGTCATGGACCAATCCCAGCCCCTGAACCCCAGCGGCGTGGTCCCACAGGCTGTTTACAGATTGTCTGGGTCACATGTTTATTTCACATTTTTATTCAACAATTTGCAGGTTTAAAACAGGCAAGGGAAAAGCTCTGAGGCTAAAGGGCGAAAACCAAGACAATGTGGGGCAGACAGCCGTAGAGCAAAGCAGAAATATAAACATAAGTATTTATGTATTATGTATCTATCTATCCATCTATTACTATTGAGCAGGCGCTTTTATCCAGTAGCAACTTGCAGTGGTTTATTGTTGACATGTCATTAATGAGCAGGTAGGGTTAGGCTTCTTGCTCAAGAGTGCCTAGGCTGCGGACGTTAGGGTTCGAACCCAGAACCTTTTCACGGGTTACACACCCTAGCCACTATAGACTATCATGCACACCAGCCCCCCCTGTCTATCTATCGATCTGTCTGTCTGTCTGTCTGTCTGTCTACAATAAGAACACACTATCCCCGCTGCTAGCATTAAACATGGTATGACCACATTTCATTTCCAGGGACAAATGGATCGCACCACTGCGCTTGGCTTTCTTCTCACACTCTAATGAGCAAGTCGTCAATTTGTTGCTAAGCAGATGTCCCCATCCTCATAAAACCAAAAGGACATGTGCACTTCTAGTATCTGGGCTGTAAGACATCACCATACTGCAGCAAAAACACGGAGCAGTAAACACTTGCATTTGATATAATGTGGAAATTATTGCACGGCCTGTGGAATATTACTTAAAAAAAAAAAACATCTACTTTCATTCACCACTCAATGGTGAATTAAAAGTATGAAAAAGTATCAAAATATTATATATATATATTGTATTTTTCAGAGATTTCAAAAGCAGGCTGTCTGTCTTTTTCCAGAAATGGCATGTCCATCTGAAATGTAACATAACGTGTCAAAAATGCAGTGTGTACCTCAAGATGTGGGGTTTCGAAGAAAGCAGAAGAGATTTACTCTAAAATAGTCCGGTATAGAAACCTTGAGACTCACAGCAACGTCTAACAGCTAAAAGGTAAGGATGCTTGGATGGATCAATACTTTCAATTCAAAAACCTCCCATTTCAGTTGGTAAAGTGATACTTTATCATTAAGCTTTTTTAAGTAATTTCTAAGAATTATTTAATAAGATCAGACTCACAGACAAGTGTTATTCAGTGGAGCTAAATGTGAATTTAGTTTAGTTTAATTTAGTTTATTGGTTTTTGTTAACAGGGACCAGAACAGGTTCTATACCAGGATTAGCTAAACAGCTAATTTGCACCTGTGGTCCCTGGGAGTCAACTGGAATGCACATTTCCTAGAAAAAGAAAAGAAAAACAACATTTGTGAAGATCTTCATTTTGGATTAAAACAAAACTATTGAACATTTAAATGTCATTTAAATGATCAAGTGTCAAGAATTTTGTTGATCACTTTCTGATGGCGAAATGTTGATTTTGTCCTTGATGTTATAATTGTTAGGCATTGTTGATTTGTTACAAGTCCTTCCATGTGGATTTAATTTTCATTCATTTTAATTTGAATTTAATATCCATATTCAATAATATCATAATGTGATTTCTCCTTGATTGTCTCCTTGTCTCGACATTTCTGATGTCCCCATCATGTGTGTTGCACATACTTCTATTTATGTTTTTAGTCATACGTGTTTAGCTATCTAATTACAGTGAATCTATTGATTCTGTTTTCAATAAGTAGCCTAGTTACTTTACTTTACTTCCATTACTCTGACAGTAATGAGTCTTCATCTCTAGCGTTGAGCACTAAGATCGGCACAAATCATTTTAAAATGAATCAGGTGGAGACCATAGGGTATTTCTATATTTGGACAACTTGGGCACCTGCAGAAGAAGAAGAAGATTTCATTTATTAATCACATTGGGGAAATTCTTTTTCACTCAACTTTTTACACACACACACATAGGTCTGAAATACATGCACACACACACAAATACAGACAGGCCTATAGACATGCAAGGACAATATAAATGTTATCAAATAATTGATTATTAGAGTTAGAGGTTTTTTCCCCTTCCTTCTTTCCTTTTTACAACACAAACTGATTAGCTTCATCAACTTTAAAAAAATTACCACTGAAAGCTATTGGCTAAAAATATTTGACCGTCGATATTATTGTTGAGTGAATATGAAATACGTTATGCATGATGTACTTACCAGAGATGTCTACCAAACTATTTGTCAAACCATAGAAAGGTACGTTATTCACCTGGCTCAGGCTTGGGAATGTGTTCTGCTCAGAGGTCAGGTTTGTTTGCACAGTGAAGTTTATTTGCACATCTGTTGCCGCCTGAAAGGGCTTCACAGGCTGAGAAGTACTCCTCAAATAACAGTAAGGAAGTAGCCTTCAGGAGAAACAAACATTATGGATCCGTCCTCACAGGGACGGTTAGGAGGGACAAACTGATACGTTTATAAAGTCCTTGGAAGATTTGTTGTGTTTTTAATGGGCTGCAACTGATGATTATTTTCATGGTTGATTATTGTTAACGATAATTTTTCTGATGAATCGATGAATCATTTAGTCTGGAAAATGTCATAAATAATAGCAAATGCCGTCACTAGAGTCCAAAGTGATGTCTTACATTTGCTTGATTTATCTGACAAGCAGCCAAGAAAAGCTACAGTATTTATTTATTTATGTTTTGGTCCTGGTACTATGGATGGTGTTCAGAACGATGAGCGCCAGGCCGGTTTTTCCGTAGGGGTCAGCTGTCTCTGTTGATGAGAACATATACCCCCCGGCATTTAGCAACACTTTATTGTTTATATTTTTTTGAAGATATGTTTTGTAGTTTTTGAAGATTTCCTTTCTGGGGCTAGGGTCAACAATTCCCAGTTGAAAGGTTCTGGGTTCGATCCCCAATGTCCACAGTCAACAGGGCAGGATGCCCTAAGCTCTGTACCTGCTCCTTAATGCCATGTGTCTGAATTCACTGTAAGTCACTTTGGATTCAAGTGTCTTAATAACTAAATAATACAATTGGATAAAATTCATGGAACCTCCCACTTGTGTATGAGGTGCGTTGACCTTTATATAACAGATAGTTCTGGTCCTTGATTTTGATTGGCTCAAAGTCATCAGTAAAATACACCTGTGACCGCATATAACAATATATATATATTATTTTATGCTATAGCCTGTGTTGCATGGCAACCATTTTGCTGTCTTAAGGAACTATATTCCTTGGCAGAAGAATGATGAAAAAGATCACATTGTATGTTGCTGTGTGTTTTTGTGAATTCTCACTAGGTAGTCAATGGTAACCGTTTTAGTAACCGTTAGTAACGGTACAAAAGCAATTAAGCCACTTTGCGTCGTGCCTAACAACGGCCTCTAGCTGTTTCTAAAATCACTGTAAACCACGGCCTCTCTTATGGCTTACTGCTTAAACGAACCATGGTTTTCCTCCAGGATGTCCGGGGCGAAGGTGCTGCGGTTCCTGAGGAGCCTGTCCAGGAGGAAACCCCTGGAGCCCGAGGGGGAGGAGTCCAACTTCCGGCGGTGCCTGACGGCGCTGGACCTGGTGGCCCTGGGCGTGGGCAGCACCCTGGGCGCCGGCGTGTACGTGCTGTCGGGGGAGGTGGCGAGGACCGTGTCCGGGCCCAGCATCATCGTCTCCTTCCTGGTGGCCGCCGTGGCGTCCGTCTTCGCCGGGCTGTGCTACGCCGAGTTCGGAGCGCGGGTGCCCAAGACGGGCTCGGCGTACCTCTACAGCTACGTGACCGTCGGGGAGATATGGGCCTTCGTGACGGGCTGGAACCTGCTGCTGTCCTACGTCATCGGTACGGAGACGGACCGGGATGGACTGCGGCGGATGATGTCATCACAGTTTAATCATTGATTCGGTCCTGAAGTGTCAATATATGAAAATGTAATTCTGTAAAATATTGAAATAAACAGCGCAGTTACTGGCATCACTGCATCACAAGATGCCATTGCCACTAACTTGGGGGGGGGGCAGGATAGTCTAGTGGTTATAGGGGGTTTGACTCCCAGCCGAAAGGTTCTGGGTTTGAAACCAAATGTCAAAGGTCAAGCTGTAGTAATCCCTGAGCAGCCTGAGCTGAAGCTCTTATATCTAAATAGATTCCCCCCTAATGAACTGTAGATACAAGCTAAATAAAAAACAACTTCTAAAATCTGAATTCCCATATAAGCAGTGTGAGAACCATAACCTCGCCCTCTTTTGTAATTTCTGAAAAACTAAATACCAGTCCCACCCATGCGTCACCGTTTCTTTCCTCCGTCTTGCTGGTCAGGAACGTCCAGCGTGGCGCGAGCCTGGAGTGGAACATTTGATGACCTCATTGGGAACGTCATCGCCGGCTCGCTGAGGAATATGGCCGCCATTAACCTTCCTGGTCTGGCTCCTTACCCGGACTTCTTTGCGGCCGGCCTCATAATGTTATTGGCAGGTATTGTGTACATAGTCTGCTGTAAATATATATCACAACATATATACCTAAGGTTGAATTACAATCTATGTAAATGCATGTTTGCAATGAAGATAAGGGAATCAGTGAATATATAACCAACAATAATCTATTTTTTTAAATAAATATAATAGGAATATTTTTTTAGCGATAGTTTGTCCTTTATTCAATGCCAATGTCATTTTCTGTCTACTTTCTTCTCAGGGATTCTTGCGTTCGGAGCCAAAGAGTCAGCTATTGTCAACAAGATCTTCACAGCTCTGAATATGCTGGTGTTGCTGTTTGTGATCATCAGCGGCTTCATAAAGGGGGACATCAAAAACTGGTACACCAGTGAGGAGTCCATCCTCAACCAATCACTATATGGGTATGGAACTAACTAACTCTTTACTGGATACAACACTACATAGATAAAATATATAGCCTTACTATATATAGCATATAATTATATATAAATATATATAAATATAAAGCCTTACTATATATAGCATATAATTATATATAAATATATATATAAATATATAGCCTACTTCACGTTGTAAATCACATCACAAAGATGTGTTAACTTGACGGTTTGTCGTTTACTACTTAATTGTTGCAGACTAGTATTAAATTATATTCTATAGTAGTATATTATATTAATAGTATATAATAGAATACTAGTATTTTTGAAATCCTATTGGAAACCTAATCAATTATTGATTTAGGCTTCTGTTTAGCTCATTCATTCATTGATTAGAAAACCTAAATTAATGGATGAATTAATTAATTAATTCATTTATATGAATGAATGAATTATTCTGTCAATCAATTCATCAATCCATCCATCAATCCATAAACCAATGACGACTTAACTGCATCTGTGTTCCCATAGTAACCTGGCGTTGAATGAAACCAGTAGCTATGGTAAAGGAGGGTTCTTCCCCTTCGGTCTGGATGGCACCATATCTGGAGCAGCAACCTGCTTCTATGCCTTCGTGGGATTCGACTGCATCGCCACAACAGGTCAGTTCAATGCGTAGTCAAGTACTACAATCAAATAACAGGATTGGTAATACAAAAAGAGTGGCAAGGGATAGTCTAATGATTAATGTGTTTGAATCCCATCTAAAGGTTCTGGGTTCTTGGTTCGAACCCCAATGTCTGCAGTCTACTTGTATGCATCCTTGAGCAAGGTGCCCTAACCCCGACCTGCTCCATCTAAATCTAATATCTAAAATAATTTGTGCATACCATAATTTCCTGTCTCGGATCTTATCTCATCTTAGATTCACTGTCAGGCACGTTGGATAAAAGTGTCTGATAAATACCTAGTTATTTACGCGTTCATTACATTAGATTAAACTTGATTGTCATTGCACAAGTACTAGACAACCAAATCATGTAGTTTAGCATCTAACCATAAGTAGGCAAATAGGGCTGGGCAATAGTTCAATATTATCATTTATTGTCTGAATGGTATAGGCTATCTTCATGATATAAAGAAATCAACTTATCTCTTATCTCTCCATATACTTCAATGTAATGGCCCTCAGTTAGACTGTTTAGAATGGTATTTTGAATTCATAAGCATATTGTGATATTTATTGATCTTGTGTCTAATTCCCCATTGTTATCGTGATACTACATTTTTCCATATCGGCCAGCCCTAAGTGCATGAGGTAGACAGGATAATATTAATACACCATAATACAAACATTATAATGGTCCAACCAATCGATTGATCGCGTCTAACCCATAAAAGGTGTTTCCTCCCAGGGGAGGAAGTGGAGAACCCCCAGAAGTCCATCCCGCTGGGCATCGTGGCGTCCCTCCTCGTCTGCTTCCTGGCGTACTTCGGCGTGTCGGCGGCGCTGACGCTGCTGATGCCGTACTACATGATCAGCGTCCAGAGCCCACTTCCTGTGGCCTTTGAGTTCATCGGCTGGGCGCCGGCCAAGTACGCAGTGGCGGTGGGCTCCCTGTGTGCCCTGTCCACCAGGTAGTGATGGATGATGATGATGATGATGATGATGATGATGATGATGATGATGATGATGATGATGATGATGATGATGATGAGGAACATAAACACACACACACACATTATGTTGGAGAGTAACGTTAATTACTCTTTGGCTCCTGTGCTCGGGGAAAAATCCATTATAAATGTATTATATATATATATATATATATATATATATATATATATATATATATATATATATATATATATATATATATATATATATACGTATATATGTAATACATTTATATATATTTATTACCTATTCATTTGATATAAAAAAGGGTATTTAATTTTGTTTAATTTCCTTATTATTTTTTTATTTGTTTATTTTATCCCTTCATTTTTCGTTTTCTTTATTTTGTCATTTAGCATTTTTATCCAAAGCTTTTAACTTAAACTGAATAGATCGATGCGGTGGTTATCTGGTACACTGTAGACAATGGGCATCAAACCCAGCAATTTTTGGCTAGCGCTTTGGTGGCACTCACGGTATTCACGGTGTGTATGTATTGTTGTCATGTTGTCCCTATAGTTGATGAGGTGTGTATTGTGTATTGGTGTTGTGTTGTTGTCCCTAGCCTCCTGGGCTCCATGTTCCCCATGCCCAGGGTCCTGTATGCCATGTCCCGGGACGGCCTGCTGTTCAAGCTGCTCAGCAGGCTGAGTGACAGGCAGAGCCCTGTCATTGCCACGCTGGTGTCCGGCGCTGTTGCAGGTACAAGGGGGCGTGTGTGCGTGCCATGCATGTATATGTGTATGTGAGATGTATACTGTAGCATGGTGTCATGGACTGTGTGTGTGTGTGTGTGTGTGTGTGTCTGCAGCGACCATGGCTCTGGTGTTCGACCTGAAGGCCTTGGTAGACATGATGTCCATTGGAACTCTCTTTGCCTACACGCTTGTAGCCGTGTGTATTCTCATACTAAGGTACGGTCAAACCAAAACACTTTCATTAGCCGAAATATGGACATATTTTTCAAAGAATGTGAAGCCTAATTGTGTCAAATGGTATGTTATCATTAAGTAGATAATTTGTTCATTATGTG
Organism: Merluccius polli; assembly: GCA_030340625.1. Taxonomy (NCBI): domain Eukaryota; kingdom Metazoa; phylum Chordata; class Actinopteri; order Gadiformes; family Merlucciidae; genus Merluccius; species Merluccius polli. Next base: position 99,754 of record JAOPHQ010000317.1, on the reverse strand, counting down.
GATGTTTTTCTACATTAAATGCGGTATGTACGACATTTGGAAAATACATGCAACACTCAAGATATACAAAATAAGATCATTCAAGATTGGGAATTAGGGTATTGATCCCTACATCATTGACACGGAAAAGGCTATGTAACAGGAACATAACCTAACAACTTATTATGGTCAGTTTAACCATTGGCCCTCACTGCTCACAGAGCTCATGGACATTAGAATGGCAAACTCTAAAAATATGTATTTTTAAAAGGGAAATTAAAGACCTATCTTTTTAACCTGGCTTTTAATTTGGAGTAATGTTATGGCCTTAGTTTTTAAGTTCTAATCATTGGTTATTACATTATTTTTTTATCCCTGGTGTTTATTTTATTTTATTGAGTTATATTTACTGATTTTAAACATTGTATTGTTTTATTGTCATTTTTAGTTGTGCAAAAGGGAATTATTATTAATTGTATTTTATTGTTTTAATTTTGCTATATGTGAAGACTTTGGGCTGCATGTTTGTGTGAAAGGGGCTATATAAATAAAGTGGAGTTGAGTCGAGGACCGTTTGAATAAAGCGCTTGGTATCCAGGTACCAGGCGGACCTCACTGAGGACTCGGGTTCCAGCAAACCAGAATCCTTCTCTCTGATGAGCGTGTTGTCGCCGCCCTCGCAGGCCACGCCTCGCACCGCCACCAACGTGTCCATGTTCACCGTCTCCATCAGTAATCAGTCTCCTCATCACCTATAGTGTTATTATTACTACATTATATTATTTATATGTTATTATTATCATCATCATCATTGAATTTGTATTATAATTAGTAGTAGTACTTGGAATATTGATGACGTTCAGCTCCAGGAGAATAACCATATTATGGTGTTTCAGTTGAGTATTTAAAAAAATCTACTATTTTTACTACTAATCCCTACCGTTCCCTTGCTGTCCATCGTGTATTTTGGAATTGCACCCTACTGTTAACTAGTTTACATTTTTATTTATGATACCTACCATCGTTACCTGTCACATTTCTTTCTGTACATATGTCTATTGCACCTACTGATACTCTTTCACTGTTTTACTTTTATATTGTTTATTTGTTTATATTTTGTATATTTAGATATTTGCTCCTTCCCTACTTTGTACTGCAACTGCTGCACAATCATTTCCCTTGGAATAAATAAAGTAATATCTTATCTTATCTTACCTTGTTGCTTAGCTATGTCATGCTATGTTTCTTTTCTTCTGTATTATGTGGTATCTACTGGAACAGCTGAATCTCCTTGGGGATCCATAACATCTGTACCTATATGTTCCTCCAGTCTTCATAGCCATCATTGTGAGCCTGCTGATCAGCCAGGCGGGGGCCTCCCTGCAGGCCCAGCAGTGGTGGAGCCTCCTGGTCTTCACCGTGGTTCTGGTGCTCCTGGTGCTGCTGGTCGCTGCCATCTGGAGACAGCCTCAGAGCAACGCCACGGCTGCTTTCATGGTGCGGGAGAACACATTATAAACATTTATTATTTGTATACATTATAAAAAAATCTGTTTTTTTGGGGGGGGGGGGGGGTTATTATAATCCCCATTACATGATGCAGAAAACATTTGCTACTCTTCCTGGGGTCCAGGGTCCAAAATTAACTTTTACCTGCCAGAGTGGAAAAGGCTACTGGCCAAGCAATTGTTTTAATATGTAAACCTGCATTTTTTTTACCTGCCAAATGGTCAAATCAGCCATTGGCTGGTGCAGATGTCAATTTGCGACCCTGCTGGGGTCCACACAAAACATATAACAAAGAAGAAACGTAAGTGTGTTAGAGCTAAGTGTGAGCTGCCTTTACAAACAGTCAAGGATTTTCAAAACATTAATATTTTTTACAAAAGAAAGAGGCTGGTGTTGGGATACTCAAAATACTACTGTACTGCACCGTACTGTACTCTGCACTATTGTACTCTACTGCTCTGTTCTGTTCTTCTCTACTATAAAATATTATGTTCTGTTATATTTTATTCCATTGTGTTCTACTCTAATTGACTCGACTCTGTGCTATAATCTACTGTAATTGACTCTATTCTACTATATGCTCAGCTCTATTCTGTTCTAATCTAATTGACTACTGTAATACACTACTCTATTTTACAATCTACTGCTCTATTCTCAATTATTACTGTACTCTTTATTTTTGCTATTGAGAGTGTTTTAGTGTGAGCATTTCACTCTTTATTGGTCATAGAGTGCTTCATGTATGGATACCTCTAAAAGCAAAAACAAGACCTTTATTGTTGTGCTGGTTCTGAAACACTAATAATACTAAATATGTTGTCGAACATCCTCTGACCTCCTCTGTGACCTCTTCCAGGTTCCCTTCCTGCCTGTGCTTCCCATCCTCAGCATATTCGTCAACATCTACCTCATGATCCAGCTGGGCTCAGACACGTGGGCCCGCTACGCCGTCTGGATGGCAGTTGGTACGGAGAATAACCGCAGAAGGACTCGTAAATCATTCAACAGCCCTGGCTGTGTTTGTGTACAGAATGACTGGAGATGTTTCTCTTTTCACAGGTCTACTGATCTACTTCTGCTACGGTGTGCAGCACAGCGTGCAGAAACAGAGGCTGGAAAACACACACAACAACCTCAATATCCAGAACATTCCTAGAAACATGGAGTAATGGTTTACAATCTGAGCTGTCTTCAGTGGTTTGCAGATGTGTGACGACATGTGCTTTTAATTTGAAATATCAACTGCCTTGCAAGTGGAGGCAGCACGTATCCTTGAATTCCTCCCTTTTTAACAGTCACAGCGCAGGCTTACAATATTTTATATTATACTACCTTTTTATCTAACACTAGTATTGCTCAGAGAAAATAATCTTGAATTGAAGTTGGGACTTGTATTAATTAAACTCATTTCATGTTGTTTGAAATGAATCAAAAATATGGATACAGTATTTTGTTAAGTTAATAATGGTGTCTTTGATAAAGATATATATTTTTTGATTTTTTTAATGAATATTTGATTAAGATTAATGAATTCAGTCATTTACTATTTCAAATGTATTGGGTAACAACTATTAACATTGTTGTATCACATTAATCCACAAATAAATCCTTCCCATTTAATCTACAACATGAACAACAACATGAAATAAGCTTGACATTTGTTGGACTGTTTGGACAGTTGGACTGTTTATTATAATGATCCATTGTTTTGAAACACTGCTGTTTTCTACAATAAATAAATACTTTGTATGTATGGGGGTCATGCATCGTTTCCATGCTGCACAACCAGTGGTGCGGTGCTATTTTTATTGTTGTTTTATTTTGAAACCACTGCAACGTTTCAGGGCGACCTACCCATAGACATATATCTATGGACCTACCTATGAGGTAGGAACCTATAAATGAGTCCTTTGTTTCAGTCCGGTCACGCACGTCACGCAAGGTTACGATTGGACCAATGAGAGCGCAGCGGCGCCTGGCAGCCCGTCCTGTGATTGGCCAGGTGCGCGGAGCGCGAGGTTCGAAATACAACCGTGAGTCCAGGCAGTAGATGCTCGGCAGTCGGTCGGCGGAGAGTCGTCAGATGAGCTAACAAACGTTTTTTATTTTATTTCTTACTTTAGGTAGCTAGTGTTGCGCTCATACCAAGACATCCGTCTCAACACATCGGAGCAAGGTAACGTAACGCCAGGTGAACCCTTTTGAACGTGTTGTTAGGTGATATGAGATGTGTTTGTGTGTTTTTACGTCGTGGTTATATTTACCGTGCGTCTAACAACCACGACACATAATGAGCACCAGACACATCCTGGTAAAACAGGCAAGCGGATGGTAGGTTTGCTTCACAAACCCATTGTTATCTATTGATGCTGGCTGGTACAATTTGAACACACACTAGCCATTTGGCCGGTGGACCAAAAACGTTAATAAATTGCGCCCTGGTAACGACTCCTCCATGTTCACGGTGGACACCCTTGTGACAACATGTATAGTGTTATTCCAGGGTAGCTAGTGCGCATGCGTGGCTGCCTTTGGTATGTCGGTAGGATAAGTAGACTCGACCCCAAAACAAAAATGGTCAACGGTTTTAAATCTGGCATGCAAGTTGCTGCATCGGTGCAGAGCTGCCGGTGCATGCACTGGGACACATGCCCCAAAAAGGGCTAATGCAATTGTCGAGCTAATGAGTTGTGGTCGTGACTTCCCCGTTTCTCCCCGTCAGGATGGCGGTGTGTCTGGTCTCACCCTGTGGTCTGGTCTCACCCTGTGGACTGGTCTCGGACGAGGAGGGCGAGACGCCCGTGTTTGAGTCCACGGCAGCCGAGCTGGTGAATGTGACTAGACCTCGTCTGCCAGAGCTGTCCATCATCTCTCCTGGGCTGGACACCAAGGCAGCACCGATGAGGGTAACTACACCACTGTTGTGGTCGATTTATAATGGGAGTTATTTCATATTAATGTCTTGTACAATGTCTTGTACTCCTTTATAACATTGTTATACTCTGATAACACGGTGCCAATGTTGTCAGATTATATCGACTGTGTTGGTTTCAAGCACAATCAACTGATTTCTGCACACTGAAACCCCAGTGGTTAATGTGTCTGTGGTCAGTGGTGCCATTGCTTAACTTAACAACTATTGCATTTTGTTCACCTTTCTGAATTCCACTAGAAAACCGCAGCAGCAGTTGAAAGACCAGGCAGCGGGGATGAGGGAAACCCGGAGAAAGTGAAGGTTTATGTTCGCATCCGGCCACTCAGCAAGGAAGAAAGGGAGAGGGCGGAGGAACAGGTAAGACCGTCCACCCGCTGCCACATAACTGCTTACAGATTAACAGTATCGGGGAGTGTGTTTACTGTGTTGTGGGGAGTGGTGCTGGAGAACATGTGCTGTTAGTCCCTAGAAAGGAAAAGTAATTATCTCAACTTGTCTGAACAGCACAGAAGCAATAAGCACTGTCTCAAAGGGCGATATCGCCAAAGTCTTCTATCCCGATATAGGTAATTTAATATCTCGATAATGAGCATGTTTTTTTTAGTAATAATCAATAAATAAAGTCTATAAAATAACTACATGGTAAAGCCTATTTTTGTATACACCTGTGTGAATGAAATGCTCGACAAATGAAAAGTACTGAGTATTTAATATTTTCTCATTTGTGTCAACTGACTTTACTGTATTGCAGCCCTTAAAACTAGGAAAAGACACTTGTTACGATATCCAAAATCTAAGACTATATCTATTCTCATATCACGATATCGATGCAGTATCGATATATTGCCCAGCCCCTCCATTGTTAAAGGTGTTTTCTCCCTCTGCTCTCTAAAGGGTTGTGTGACCGTCCAGAAAGAAGACACGCTCCTGCTCAGAGCACCGCAGGACTCTCAGACCATGAAGAACGCAGAGAGAGGCATAGCGCAGAGCGAACACAAGTTCTCCTTTACAAAGGTCAGCAGGTCACAGATGAGTGTTGGGTAAACGTGACGATGATGACACGATCCGCTCACCCCTCAAAGAACATGCTACCATATCAATGTATTGAGAATGTCTTTCTCTCAGCACAGTTGTGCTAAGAGTTGCACAGGCTTTACTTGTATGTTACACTTTGAATAAATGGATCCAAATATATTAAGGAACAAACTTAATTGCAGAGGGGAAATAAGATGGCACTCTTATGTTATTGATGTCATTTTTACTAAAAAATAACCCCCTAAAATATGAATCAAAACTATCAAGTCAATATTCATCATTAATCTGAATTGTGTTTGATAAAGCATCAACTGTGCATTCCCATGTCTTCTATCACAATATCAATATTAAAAACATCAAAATGAGCAGTATTGTAACATGTGAGGCGTTTGGTGATTAATATCTCACCCCGGTTCTCTCTAGATCTTTGGCCCGGAGACCACACAGCAGGAGTTCTTCGAGGACACCATAAAGAACATGGCGAAGGACGTTCTCCGCGGGGAGAACCGGCTCCTCTACACGTACGGAGTGACCAACTCTGGGAAGACCTACACCATTCAGGGTGAGCATATGTCCAGCATGGTCGAAGAGCTTACTACAAGGGCCTATATTTGAGCTTGGAGGGGTCTGGGGATGTGAAGATGACATTTACTTACTTTTTTTAGCAGTAAGTAAATGTGTGTAAATAGTTAATCATCGAGGAAAATGTATGTCTCGTGTATTTGTATCCTCTTTTATCCCCTCTCTTTTCCCTCACGACTAAAACTATCGTGGATTTTTGTCCCAGGTGTGCGGAAGGAGCCGGGCCTCCTGCCCCGGGCCTTGGTCTGGGTGTTCAGGAAGCTGCAGGGACGCCTGTACACCGCCATGGACCTGAAGCCCGCCATGTACCAGGACGTCAGGCAGCTGGAGCCCGGTGAGGTGCGGGCGGAGGAGCAGCTCCGAGACTCCCTGCTGAAGGAGGTGAGACCTCCCAGGAGGAGGGTCCACGTTCTCTCTGGAGGACCAGCCTCACTGAGAAAGGGTTAACCTGAGATGTTTGGTGCTGCATTATGTTCTGAAGCCTCTTGGTGCCAAATTACTGGATTATGTTTAAAAATGGTGTCTAATAATATTCATAATCAACCCTTTAAACACGATACCAAAATAAACACATAACAAATAAAAAGAGGAATTATTAGGAAGGGATTCTTTTTTTTTATTGTTAAACTTGTTAATACAAGTTTGGTTAACCATCTCCACTATGTCTGATCAATGGATATATTTTCAGAACACGCCTCTGTTGCCTCCTAGCTGTGGCCTCTACATTAGTATCAGACGGACTCGTTACACATTGAGTTGTGATGTTTCTTGACGCTAACCTCCATGTCTTCCAATAGGACGAGAGCATGAGTTCCCGTAGAGGTGGGAACAACACGACGTGGGACAGTGGCGTCGGAGGGCTCTCCGCCACCACCATCCACACCCAGCTGGAAGGTCAGCCCTCTACCCCGGCATTGCTCTGTTTCTCTGATACACTACTACTACTATTTAGTCATTTAGCAATATGCTTTTATCCAAAAGCTATACATGCAGTCAATTGGAATACATGTTGTTAAGGGGCAGGTAGGGATCATTTGGCTATAGGTAGACTAGATTAGGGCTGTGCCATATCATACAGTCAACGATAATACCGGTATACATTTTTACAAGAAGAATGTTACTGCTAAAGGTGGAGACACTACAAACTTGTTTCACCACTTGAAGCAAAAACACATCGTTGAGTTCAACCAGGCTATGGCTACATCCACACTAATACGTTTTTGTCTTTAAAAAGCATAACTTTTGCTACATTTACGCCTATTGTACACACTACTCGGCATTTTAGAGCCCCTAAAGCGGAGATTATTGAAAACACTGCTGACCCACTTTAATGTTGAATACGCCAGGGTTGCTTTTCAGTATGGACTAGTCTGGACAAGGTGGATACAGAGATTTTAGAGACTGATGACGCAGACACCCACATTCGCTTCCTGATTGGGTTTTATCAGTCACGATGTGTCCTTCCCTGATTCGGGAAGCCCCTATCACATGACCCTTGCCGGGAGAAAACAAACCTCAAAACAAACCTTCTTCCTCTTCCTCTTCCTTCCCATTTTCTGCAACTAAGAAACCAACCACAGCAATCTGCTTCCTGTTTATACCGGCACGCACCTGCCCAGTGTACGTGAATGGTCATATGTACGTGATATGTGTTTTCAGGCGTGGGAGTATGGACAGAGATTCTTTCTGAAACGGTGCTAAAACACTAGTGAGGCCACATAAATCGCCTTGTAAAACCGAAAACGTATTGGTGTGGATGTGGGCACGCGAGGAGGAGATGGTAGCTGGGAATTGGGCGGCCCTAAAGTAATGTTTGCACTCATGTTTACTTTTGACTTATGCTGTGTCACTGTATATAATGCTGTGTCACTATTGCACTATAATGTTGATTCTTGTGGCAATAGATTCACACTTCGAAATAGGTAGTCTGTCATCAATGACAGTAGCTAGCTAGTTGGAAAAGGATGGAAAATGTCCTCCATTTAGTTTGCACTAATAAATGCTGCTCCCTGCAAGCTGCAATCACCAATACAATGTTGTTCTTTTTTTATATCTATTGTTATCGCACATTTCCTTGAAATGTGATAATTTCGAGGCTATATCGCCCACCCCTACTGTCAACATGGGGATCGGGGTCCCGGGTCAGATCTCGGATCCTAGGGTTCGGTTAGACCCCTGAAGACCTAGTTGGCAAAGTGTTGAACCCTTATTTCCAAAGTGATAAAACATTGACAGTACATATCAAATCACATATTCACGCATCAGCCTCCCAATTACAATCCCACACCCTACCAACTACAATGTCCTGATGCAGCCGCAAATAAGGTTGAATTGTCGACCCCTTCCTTTCTCCTCAACCAGACTCGGGCAGTGTGTGCCTAGACCCGGACAGCCTGTCCCACAGCGGGGGGGAGGTTCTGGAGGAGGGCGTGCAGTACTCCGTGTGGGTGTCCTTCTACGAGATCTACAACGAGTTCCTGTACGACCTGCTGGAGGCCCCACCCACCGGCCAGCCCAAGAAGAGGGCCACGCTGAAGCTCAGCGACGACAAGCAGGGCAACCCCTACGTCAAGGGTAAGGGGCCCCCTAACCTCTCTGTATGCCACACAAGTGCAGGGAGCTAAAAGAGCAGTAAAGTAATCCAATCTGGGTTAAATGCCAGGGCATACACACCCATGTAATCATGCTGCCCCCCTGTGTTGGACTACCTGACCCCTACAGGGCTTGTACATCGCAATAACCGCCTCCATTTTGAAAGCATAGGTCATTGGAACGTTAGTTATTGTGTTGCTAATGTTTTCTTTTTGTCATTGTTTAGTAATTAATCGTTAAATAATTTGTCATTATGGGGAGACATTGTCGTGTTTGAAACTGCCACAGCGCTTCTCCTGCGAGACGTGGCAAAACAAAGCTTTCACTAGCCTGGGTTACGGTATATTTAAGTTGATTCAGGATTTCACAGTACGTCAACTCTGTTGAGTCCTCTCAATATGGCGGAGTATTGCCAACAAAAAAAATCCCACGATGCATTCTGATGTACAAGCCCTACACTAGTATCTCCCTACAAGCAAGTTACTCTGGGCTCTGTCTCCCCACAGAGCTCACCTGGATCCAGGTGCGCAGCGCCGATGAGGCCTGGCGCATGATCCGGGCCGGCCGTCGCAACCAGAGCTTCGCTAGCACACACCTCAACCACAACTCCAGCCGCAGGTAATGCACTGCTCATCTGTCTATGTGCATTAGTGTGTTCCTGTCTTTGATCGATGAATCTGTGCTCTACTCACCAGCCATTGTTATTGGTCTGTGTGTTTGATGGGTGAATCTGTGCTCTACTCAACAGCCACAGCATCTTCTCCATCCGCCTGCTCCACGTCCACACGGAGGTCGAGGCCAGCAAGGCCGCGCACATCAGCGAGTACGTGGAGACGTGTGTGTGTGTGTGTGTGTGCGTGTGGGTGTGGGTGTGCGTATTATTATAAGTGTGTGCGTGTGCACGTTGGGGTGTATTATAAGTGTGTGCGTGTCCGTCTGCAGGCTGACTGTGTGTGACCTGGCGGGCTCGGAGCGCTGTAAGGACCAGAGGAACGGGGAGAGGATGAAGGAGGCCAACAACATCAACACCTCCCTGCACACACTGGGCCGCTGCATCGCTGCCCTCAGACACAACCAGAACAACAGGTACTGGTCTTCTCAGACACAACCAGAACAGATACCGTTGTTAATACCAGTCTCAATAAGTCATATTTAACCTGAAATGTGTGTCACACAAAATCTAGTTGAATCTAAACAAACGTTTGGTTGACTTTTTGGCTAAGTTGCTAGTGTGGCTGCTAACCGGCTCCTCCACTACCCCCTCCCCCAGGTCGCGCCCCCCCCAGGTGGTGCCCTTCAGGGACAGCAAGCTGACCCGCGTCCTGCAGGGCTACTTCTGTGGCCGCGGTAGCTCCAGCATGGTGGTCAACATCAACCCGTGCGCCAGTATCTACGACGAGACCCTGCAGGCCCTCAAGTTCTCCGCCATCGCCACCCAGGTGAGAAAATGGAAGGACAGACATACGGAGACTCCTCCATTTAGAGTTTGATGTATGAATCTTTCCTAACACACAGACGTGGTTATAATCGATGGAGGTCAGAAGAGAAGTGCTTGTTCTTCTGCTGTCCGTAGTCATGCAGCAGGTGGTCAACACCAGGTGACCTCAGTAGTTCAACACCAGGTGACCTCAGGTGTTCAACACCAGGTGACCTCAGGTGTTGCGTGTGCTCACTGAACACTCATTTTCATTGAGTACCTCAGTAGAATGAGGTGTCATATCCCACACACGCTCACTATGTAAAGCGCTTTTGCCTTAAAAAAGCGCGATAGAAAGCAGTTAGTTATTCTCATTGTCATTAAAGAATGAGTGTTGAATGTTTTCCTAGTTGGTCCACGGGACGTCCACCAAGACCCGCGTAGCGTACATCCTGTCCCTGCTGAGGGAGCCCACCGCCATCCCCCACGACAGCACCTTGGAGGAGGAGGAGGACAGTGACCAGGAGGAGGAGGAGGGAGACATGACCATGTTGAATACCGAGGTACCATATGACCCCCCCCCCCCTCCCTTTGCTGTTTGTTGGGTCCAACAATGGACACACAGAAGATGGTCCGAGCATGTAGTCCTAGGGTCCAGAGTTTACCATTAGGATTCAGTCTTTTTGCCTGCCAGATTAGACCAATGTACTGACTGAGCAATTCTTAATAATATGCAACGCTGCATTTTTTTTACCCGTCAAATCTTTCCGCCATTGGCTGGTGGCAGGTGTTCATTTTGGACCCTGTGTAGTCTTTAAAAAAAAAAACGAAACAAGAATAAAGCCATTTGGTGGATTATTTTATCCACTACTGTGATGGCATGGATTTCTGAGCATGGGTGGCCCCAGTGAGAATCACTGGGGCCACCTAACCCTAACCCTGGCAGTGTTGCTAACTCTCTCCCCCACCCCCCCTCACCCTGCGGTGCAGTCTCTGCTGAGGGCGATCGACGTACTGAAGCGCGAGGTGTTTCGCCAGCGGCAAGAGAAGGAGGTGCTGGAGGCGGACATCAGGGAGCAGGTGAACGCCGAGATGATGGAGGTCTTCACGGGCATGCAGAACGACTTCAGGTATGTGAGCATGTGTGTCCAGTGTGTTGGCTGCCGGTGGACAAGGCAGGTATGGAGAAAGTGTATTCCAGACTGCAGTCCAACAGTTAATGACATTGTGATGTATAATCTAATGCCATTATGCACACCTTCAATCATGATATACTAGTGTTCTTACGGACGTTTGAAAGCTAATATTAACTTATTTTACTTACGAAGGATGTCTATCAATTTTAAATGACAAATACAGAAGCTACCAATGATGTTCTGTCCACTCTCCATGTTCAAACTGAACAGGAGATATTCATGCGTTGGTCTTTCTCTCCATGCAGCGAGACCTTGGAGACGGAGAGGTCTCTGTTGGAGGAGAAGTTTGAAGCCAAGATCGCCAACCTGCAGAAGAGCCTGAAGAGATATTACAGTCAGGAGCTGGACGTAAGTCACGTCACTATTTAAAAACTGGACAAATAAATGAACGAAATGCACATTCGTATGGTCGAATGTAGGGAATGATAAAAATCACAATTCACAAGAAAAATAAAAGATTGCACACAAGGTGCGTGTTGAAATGTTGCCGGGTGGCTCAGTGCCACTATTGCATTGTTTGGGGAGAACCCTGCATATCATATATTATTATCTTGTATATAATACTGTATGTAAATTTACAAATATTGTAATTGTATCTTTATTTTTGATTCTATTGTTACTTTATTATTCCCCGTCTTTTCATATTGATATTGCATTTTTTTTAATGCTGCTGTAACAACCAAATCTGAATAAAGTATCTATCGATCAATCGTAAAAATCAATAGATGATGCTCTGTTTCTATGTTTTCTAACGTATTTGTCTCTTCCCCAGGAGCGCGACCAGGAGATTGCGGCGCTGACTGCAGAGCTGGAGCGGAAGCAGGACGCGGCCCAGCCGGCGCCGTCCACCGTCCCTCTGCCCTTGTCCGCCCAGCCGCCGCTGCCCCGCACGCCCGTGGCCGCACCGCGCCGCTCGAACCGCCTGGCTGCCTACGCCACGGAGCCCAGCAGAGTACAGACAGAACTCGACCAATGCCGCGCCGAGCTGGCTGCCAAAACACAAGGTAGGCCCGCCGTCGCTGGGTCATCAGGGGGTTTCCAATAACTGGGCTTTAGAAACTTGTACTGAAGGAGCAATGGACGTCCTCTCTGATGTCCGGCCCTGGTTCACTTTCCGTAAAATCTTTCCCTTTCTTTTCATATTTGCGAACTTTTAACAAATTTAAAGACAAAATTCTTTTGTCTTACAATGTCGGCCTGTGTCCTCTGGGTGTCAGTGTTTGACCGTTTAGAAAGTGACGTCCATTACCTTCAAGATACACCGCCAAGTTCTTAATCTGATAATAGTCAGTTAGAATTAACTGAACATTTTGGCTTTACATTTTATTTCACATCAAAGATGTTCAGTCACTGCAAGTCCCCATGTCATTAAGGAGCAAGTCGGGAACAGGGCGTCTTGCTCAATGACGGATGCCTACTTTCCACAGGAACCGATGATCTCTCCTCTACCTACCCCGCCAACCAAAACAAGCCTAGCATCTTACCCTAGCTGTCCACGCTGTGTACCAGAAAAGATGGCTAAACCTAGCAATTACAGTGCACCCAGAAACCTGTTCTATTTACATCTGACAAATATAGTTATTCGCGTTGGACAAAAGCGTCTGCTAACTGTAAATGTAAAATCTAAATGAATGTCTCCGTGTGTCTCTCCCTGACAGAGCTGAGGTGTCTGGAGATGCAGCTGGTGGTCCCGGGTCCCACAGGGGCGCTGACGCACTCCGCAGACCGCAAGCTGGAGGACGGCCAGAGGGTTAGACGCCATGTTGACCTCCATCTTAAAGAGTTCACTGTCTGCTTTTAGGACCCCTGCATCTAAAATTGCTGCTTTTTTTTTTGATTTTTTTTTTTTTTACTACAAAGACACCAGAGAGTAGGCTAATTTTTCTGCTGCCTAATCAAGAGAAAATATGCTACATTATGTTTTAGGGCATATTATACATTGACTGTATAATTAGGTTTTGTGATTTTTTTTAATATATCGGGACATCATGCAATGTGCATTATAGATGTGTTGTGTATAATATAGCCCATATCACAGTTCAAGTCCCAAAGGACTTGAACACTTTAGACCCGCCGATAACCCTGAAGCCAGGTGTAAAATGAGCTAAATCTAACCTCAAGTGACATGCAACATATCACCACCCATCGCTCATCATCATGATTATTTATCGACAAATCATTATTATATTTTATTTAATCAAAAAAAGTACACTGCTAGCTACATGCAACTACAATGCAACTGCATCTACAACTACCTATATGAACACTAACTCTTTGGCAGTTAAGTACGGCTTCTGCGAGTTGGTAAAAATTATCTGTGCAATAAAAAGGATTTAATACATGTTTGTTACCATGGAACTTTATTAATGCTTTGCTCACTTTCAGGTAAACATAAAGTGCCTTTTGAACTTTAATAACTTCACCTCACCCCAAGAAGTATTTAATTGCAACGTATTTGTACCTATATTTGTACAGCTATATTGTATTTTATATTCTATAATATTGTGTTTAAGCTGTGGGAGAGAACATTTCACTGTACTGTTTGCACACGGCAATAAACGTCTCCTGTGAGAACCAGTTCTCAGCTTTGTCCTGATGTATAAAACCATAGAGAGCCAATGGCGGCGCGGCAGTTCCCTACGGTCCTCCTGACCTCCCTGGTTCTCGTTGTCCCCCTCAGAACCTGCGGCAGCTGCGGACGGACCTCCAGAGACTGGTGGGGGACCTGCAGTCTGGGGAGCGCGCCTGCTGCCGCAACACCGATGGGGAGCGCCTGCGCCAGGCGCTGTCCCGCGCCGACGAGAGGCTGGTCAAACAGGTACGCTGGGGCGTCTGCAAAGGCCGTCGTTTCAAGGGCCCCTATTTTACCACCAGGTGGGACGTGCGATTAGCCGTCACAAGCCGGTTCAAAATTGTCATCCTGAATCCTCTCGGAATTACAGCAAACACATCGTTCTTATTAACAAAAGCTTTAAGTGCAGTTGTTTATTGTTTTAGACAAAATATACCATCCAGTTTGTAACAGCAGGCTACAGTAGGCTGTACTTGTGTATTTGTGTTGTGTTGTGTATTCCCCTATATAACCAGCTCCTCTTCTTCTCTCCCTCTGCTGCTATACTTAACCTAAACTAATAATGTTTAAGACTTAAGCTACACTGGGTGTTTCCCCCTTCCCCTTTCCTCTCACATGGCTGTCACTCCTAACTCCCGCCCCACCGCCCCGGGCTCCTCCTAACCCTATTGGCCGCCTCGTTCCCAGGACCAGATCCTATCGGAGCTCCAGAACAGCCTGCAGCTGATCAAGGCCGACCTGAGGAGGAAGGCCGACGCCCTGGCCCAGCGCCAGGCCACCCGCCCCCCTCCCGCCGGCGCCGGCGCCGCCGCCTACATGGCCACACCCACGTCCTGCAAGAAGAGGGGCTGCGGGAACACGGAGAACCAGCCGCCGGAGAAGCGCACCTTCTTCACCTCGCTGTTCTCCACGCATCACACGCCGTCCGCCCGCATCCTGCGGTCGCGCCAGCAGTCGCCGCCCCCTAGCCCCGCCCCCACGCCACGCTCGCTCAGGGGGAAGTACTAAGCTTGCAAACTTTCTCGCTACGGTTTTAAGGGCTTTACATTTTGTATACACACACATGTATGTTATATTTTTACACTTTAGTTTCACAGTATAAAAACATTGGTCATCGTTGGACGACGAGTGTGCTCGGTCGTACGAGGACGCCCATGCAGAACAGTGTTTTGTAACGGCTTGGGGTCCAATAAAATCGCTTGGACAGAATTTATGGCCTGAGAACTGTGGACTGAGCAAAGGTTCCACAGTTCTAGAGATGCAGGTTAGATTCCCACCTGCAAAGTGTGTGTGTGTGGGAGGGGAGGGGAGGGGGGGGTGGGGTGTGTGTGTGTGTGGTGATGCTATGGTGCATCTGATCATAACATTGTATTCACTCAAAATAAACAATACAAATATTTTATACCCATCAGCCCTCGTGTTTATTTTACCCTTCTTTCCCGCTTAAATATTTTCTGTAAATCTCGTATTTTTAACCTCTTGTATATAAAAAAAAAAGGTTGACGGTAGGGATAACCGCTGGGCCTATTTGATGTGTTTGCTACACTTCCCTCCGGTACCACAGGTGGCAGTATAGCAGCTGTAACATCTGGTGACAGCACCTTGTCTAAATGTAAGGGGTATGTGGAAAGTGGTAGGGTGCTGGAAAACTACTCCCTTATTTTCAAATCTCAATGTTGACAGCTATGAAGAATGTATAGCCAGTGGCAGGGGCGAGGCTAGCCCATTTTTAGGGGTGCTGAAGCACCCCTAAAAACAGGCTCGGCACCCCTAAAACTTGGGTAAGAAATGTTATTCTAAAAATTGTGTTTGTCTTTGACAGGGTTAAATAATGTCCAAAACATACTCCGTAGTTTGTGGTTTAAAATGTATATGTTAAGGACGAAAATGAAAACATCCCCGCTTAGCAAATGGTATCATCCTCTTCTCACCCCTCCTTCTCCTCTGCACCGCTCCGCAGCCCGACCGGCGTCCAGCGCGACTCACGCAGAGTGAGATCCGTTTAGTTGTAGTGTTGTGAATCAACTCAGTAAGTGCTCCAAAGCTGTCTCACACTTCTTTCCTTTTACCGAGAGTTGTTCCGATTCCGATACCATATCGGTGAGTGCTGGAGTCCAGGCACCGTTTACCAGTTAGCTCTGTTAGCCCGGTTAGCTCCGTTAGCGCCATTAGCGCGGCTACAGTCGAACTGGAGTCCATTTATTAAGCAGAAACAGCAGCGCCACAAGTACCTGTGTAGTGCGTACGTGTGTCTCTGTTGTTAAAGTTTATCGTTACTTTGAGACTAATTTTAACAATCGGGAGTCATGTCAACATGACGTCACGCGCGTCTTTTCTGGTCCGTCGTCATGGAAACATGAAGCCCTGCCAGTGGTGCGGCGTTTGGACCAGAGTGAAAACAAACGAAACGACACATAACTTGCGTAACTTACGCAATTTGCGTAAGTTACGTAATTTGCGTAAATAACGTAACTTACGCAAATTACATAAGTTATTTACGTAAGTTACGTAAATAACTTACGTAATCTGCGTAAGTTACGTTATTTACGTAAATTACGTAAATAACGTAATTTACGCAAATTACGTAAATTGCGTAAGTTATTTACGTAACTTACGCAAATTACGTAAGTTATTTACGTAACTTACGTAAATTACGCAATTTACGTAAATTGTGTAAATAACTTACGTAAGTTACGTTATTTACGTAATTTACGCAAATAACGTAACTTACGCAAATTACGTAAGTTATTTACGTAATTTGCGTAAGTTACGCAAATGACGTAAGTTACGCAAATTACGTAAGTTATTTACGTAATTTGCGTAAGTTACGCAAATTACGTAACTTACGCAAATTACGTAAATAACTTACGTAATTTACGTTATTTACACATCACTGTATACCACCAGTATGTGTGAAAACACTCACGTGGCTTTTTAAATTCATTGTTATTTATTCATAGATTTATATCTGTTATTTTTCAGTTGTCTGACTATCAAACCAGACAATAAAATAAAGTTAAATGTTTTTCTTTTGCTGTATTCATTCATGTTTTACAGAGGATTTAACCTGAACCAGGCTTTGCAACAATAATAATCACATCACATTCATGGGGGCATAGTATATACTAACTCCTAGCGTTACTGTGTGTGTGTGTGTGTGTATGATAAAGTTATTTTTCAATAGACATATTTTTTGTTTTTGTGTGAAAAAAGGGTGGGTGGTGGCAGTGGGGCTCATTGGGTGCTCAGCACCCCTA
Organism: Merluccius polli; assembly: GCA_030340625.1. Lineage (NCBI taxonomy): Eukaryota > Metazoa > Chordata > Actinopteri > Gadiformes > Merlucciidae > Merluccius > Merluccius polli. The sequence goes on along the minus strand of JAOPHQ010000317.1, from coordinate 82,680 downwards.
AAGCTCTGACCCTAGAATCGCCCCTGGCCAGTGGTGTATGGATGAGTAACGTGTGCTGTGGGAAGCTGGATGTTTGTGCCCACCACGCCACAAAAGCCAACCTGCAGGTGGGGTGAATGGCCAATGTGGTCACCTGGCCATACCTGCACAGGTGCACCGCATCAGCTGACGACCCTCTCAGTTCGTCACAGTTTGAAGTCATGGTAAGACTATTACTGCTGCTACACTCTTACTGCTGAAACACATTTACCACACCTGCATTCTTGAAAAGTGTTTATTCACATTTTAAACAAAACAGTTGACACTTGGTAAATCCTGTACCTACACAATCCAGGATCCTGAGTTTAAAAACAAAAAAACATGCAAGTGAATATATATTCATATTTACACAAATGTACAAAATGCAGAGGAATCGTTTATACCTTTTCTTCTAAAGAGCACCATGAAACTGCAAGTATACTTATTTCAACTAAAACAATCCCATCGGGGGGTATTCATTCATTTTCCACTATTGGCAACACCAAAAAAAGTAGCCAAACTAAGTAAATTAATCGGTGTTAGTGGCCAAATTCTCAAGGAAATCCTAAAGATGGCTGCCAATTCTAGATGTAATGTTTCAGCTGAGATGTGTGGGTGATTTTAATATTCCTCCGTGTCGATCTCGTTTTGGACCAGAAGTGAATACGCCTAATGAATGAGTAGGAGCACAGTGTCAGGGCGAGAAGGAGGACAGATTAAGCGGCGACACCCTCTTGACGGGAGTGTTGTTGTCCGCGAGCGGGGCGAACAGTTCTGCGGACGGCGTCTCGATCTGGTCCCGGACCTGGGAGATCTGTCTGAGGAGAGCCTTGCCTTCCTCCCGCGCCTGACGGCCAACACACAGATAAATACACACGTCTCATAAATACTTCACTATCGTCTTATCAGACACTTTCATCCACAGCGACTTACAGTGAATCCAGATACGGGGTAAGGATGCCTATAGGTTATGCTGCGGACACTGGGGATCGAACCCAGAACCTTTCAGCTGGGAGTACAACACCCTAACCACTATATTTGATCTTTGTTATTATTTTTGACATGCGACTTATCTTTAGATATTTTTTGTATAACCATTTTTTGATACATAGTTTAGTGCTTGTATGCCGGAGTCGAACTCCTTGCATGTGTTCATGTTTAACCAACAAAGCAGATTCTGGTCATGACCCTGTTAGGGTTGAGCACTGTTCTGATTGGTGGGAGCGGCTAGGAGAGAGGGGGGGGGGGGGGGGGGGGGGGGTCAGGTGACTTACGTCGTTGTAGTCGCAGCAGCGCTGGGCGCAGAGGGACGCCTCGTCATACAGCTTGTTCTTGAAGTAGTACTGGCCCAGGTAGCGTAGCGCCGTGCTAACCTCTGTGTGCTCCAGCTGCTCCTGTACCCGGACACACAGACGGGGTTAGGGGTCCGTTTGTCACATACCTCAGTAATCAAACCAATTTTGGTTTTTATAATCGATTAATCATTCAGGTAATTTATCAAGTACAAATACCAAACATTTGCCGATTGACGCATCAGAAATTCAAATGTTTGGTTCATGGATGATTATAAAATGAATACTTTAGTTTTTCTTGGCTGCTTGTCAGATAAAGCAAGCAAAGTTAAGACACCACTTTGGACTCTGGTAACTTGTGATGGCATTTTCTGGACTAAATGATTAATCAATTAATCAAATAAATGATCATTAGACTGATCTACTATGAAAATAACTTAGTTGCAGCCCTACAATATACAAGTGTAATGTGCAGTGAAATGACAGCAGCAAAAGTCATTTAAAGACTGAATGAAAGTGAAACGTGAAATGACGAGTTCTGTTCTAGTGCTGTGTTTGTTAATACCTCAGTATGCGGTGCAGTGAAATGACAGATGGTCCAAGTTCTGTATTTGTCGCACACTGTGCCACACAGTACTCTGTTTCACTGCCCACTACAGTACCACTGTAGTGGGCAGTGAAACGACAGTGGAAATTGAAGTTCATGGCTCTCCTTCTGAGACGGTTGCAGAAGGAGAGCCATGCTCACATTACTACACATCTCGAGGGAAGTGTTTGAAACGGCTATTCACACTCAGACCTGGGTGGTAAAATAGGGGCCCTTTTAAAGGATGCCTACAGGTTAGGCTGTGGAGATTGGGGATCGAACCCAGTGCCTTTTGGCTGGGAGGAGTCCAACACCCAGTAGCCAAGACACTGGCCAACCCCTAACCAACAGGAAGGCTTGTGTCTGTAAATGACATGAGGACGCGTCTGCTCACCCCACAGGAGAAGATGTCCTGGATGTAGATGATGTAGGACTGTGCCGCGTCGTCCGACTCGGTCAGCTGCTCATGAAGCCTGCCAACCAATAGGCACACAGAGCAGCGGAATGAAGGGGCAGTGAACCCAAAATCATTTTTGTCTTAAACGTGGTGATGTCTTATATGATCTTCAACGTAGTGATCTATGCAATTTTGTCACCGTTACTGAAATAACAATTTAGAGAAAATGTGTATAAAATCCTTGTTTTTGCCCGTCTCTACTCTGCTCCGGACTCAAGCTGTGTACTTATTGTATAACGCCACAGCGTCTCGCATTTCATATACAACATAGCTCATAACTCCGGTACTAGCTTTAAAAAGTATCACAAAGTTGCCGTGGGTGGTAACCACGGGGATAACACGTCCCACTCTCCTTCCTAGAACTCACAACACATTTTCTAATATCAGTGTTTCACTTACACTTTAAGACAGGAACAGGAAATGAAAATGTTTTGTTAATTTACTTCCCAGCTTAACGCCCCCCCCCCCCCCCCCCCATCACCCCGGGCAGTTGTCGATAAGCAGTCAAAACTGTGGACTTATTTTTCATCAAAGTGGAATCACCATAAATTCCTCCTAAAACGGATAAGCGTTTGGGTCGCCAAGTTGCCAAGTGGGCAGACGGGACATTTTTAACCAATAGAAACACCCGCAGCTCCTCCTCTACACATTACTCCCACAATCAAATCCCACAGAATCAAATCGCATGCCATCGTGTGTTCCCAAGAAGTCGTGTCCTAATCCTGTTGTGGCTTTTGAATGCGGCACATTTCAAATATTGGCATTTTAAGAGTCGCTCCTGTCGTCATGACAACTCGTACTCACTTGGCGAGTTTGAGAAGCGCCATCTTCTCCACGTCCCCCACGGAGTACGCTCTCCAGTAACACTAGACGACAAGATCAAACCATGGCTGAATCATTAAGGCTTCCTTGAATCGCTGAGTTTCACAGAGGGGGCGCCGACGGAGCGATTGTGTTGCGTTACCTTTTTAGCTTCTACTTGTTGCGATAGCTTTTCGTAGCTCTCTCCCAGGGCGACCAACATACGCGAGTCATTGGGCCTGTATGAACACAAAACAATAAGAAAACAATGTCAATACCTCAAGTCAACAGGAAGAGCCCCCATCTTACCACCAGGTGTGATGTTGATTAGCCATTAAAGACGTAGGATAGATGAGTCTACCAGTTGGTACGGTCCACTGGCAGGCTGAACTATTTATCATACATCGGTGGACACTCCCACTTGTGATGCCACGAAAGGGTAGATTTCAAAATGGCTTTTTTTTAATATATACCACACCTAAAAAAAATAGAGGCCCTTGAGACCAGTGTTTCTCAACTGGTCTAGCCTCAGGACCCACACGTTTCATTAAGTCACGACCCAAAAATAAACCAATACTGCAGTAATCAACAATGCCTTCATGTACCATTAAAGAAACAATGGCACGAACAGAAAGCTGCAACCATTGGGGCCAAACGCAATGAAATAGTACGGCGCTGAAACCTAAATGAACACTGAAGCATTAGTTCATTCATGGGCTTCTTCCTAGAAAAGGTTTGGCGTGTGCATATATGGGCATTTTGACCCTCTGAAAACGCCCACCGGTTGAGAACCACTGCTTTAAACTACAGGAAACAGATGATGGTGCGCTTGATTTGTGTGCGCAGGACTGACCGGCAGCTGGTGGGCTTTCCGGTAGTAGTAGAGACAGTAGAAGGGCATCTTGAGGATCTCGTAGGTCTGGCCCAGGCCGTACCACGCGCGGTAGTCCCGCTTGTTCACCTCAATGGCGTGTCTGTTGGAAGAGGAGATGAACTTCAGTGTTGACATGTTTCATATTGTACAAAGAACGACGACCGCATGCGGTCTTTACGTGGTACTTCTCCCCAATCCCATGACTACTAATATATTATTCCTTCATGAAACATTATGCATTCCCTGTCTAGGAGTTGCTTCATTACTTCAACATTGTGTCATTGGCCTAAATATATATATATTTTTATTTATATAATATAAATGTGTTTTACACACATATATATATTAGTGATGGGCCGTTATCGGCGTTACCGCGCTGCGATAACGCAACACTTTTATCGCGATATCACAAACCGAAATCCTCCGGTAGCCCCCCCCCCCCCCCCCCCTCACTCTCAACAATCGCGCAGACCCACTTTTAGTCATTATTTGGATAATATAAGTTATTATTTAGGTAGCAAATACATATTATGGACACCTTCGACATCATTCAAAGGAGCCATCTTAATCTAGATTAACCTAGATTAATTTCAAGATTACCATTAGATTAATCTAGATTAAAGATTTTAATCTATGCCCATCTCTAATATATATCATTCATTAATCATTTCCGGCCAAATACCCACAGACTGAGTTGCTAAACTATGTTAGTGGAGGGAATGGTGGACCTGTAGGCTCGCAGTAGTCGATGCTAAGCTACATGCCTGTAGGCTCGCAGTAGTCGATGCTAAGCTACATACCTGTAGGCTCGCAGTAGTCGATGCTAAGCTACATACCTGTAGGCTCGCAGTAGTCGATGCTAAGCTACATACCTGTAGGCTCGCAGTAGTCGATGCTAAGCTACATACCTGTAGGCTTGCAGTAGTCAATGCTAAGCTACATACCTGTAGGCTTGCAGTAGAATATGCTGAGCTACATACCTGTAGGCTTGCAGTAGAATATGCTAAGCTACACACCTGTAGGCCTGGATGTAGAAGATGCTAAGCTACATACCTGTAGGCTTGCAGTTGTCAATGCTAAGCTACATACCTGTAGGCTTGCAGTAGAAGATGCTAAGCTACATACCTGTAGGCTTGCAGTAGTCAATGCTAAGCTACATACCTGTAGGCTTGCAGTAATCAATGCTAAGCTACATACCTGTAGGCTTGCAGTAGAATATGCCAAGCTACACACCTGTAGGCTTGCAGTAGAATATGCTAAGCTACACACCTGTAGGCCTGGATGTAGAAGATGCTAAGCTACATACCTGTAGGCTTGCAGTAGAAGATGCTAAGCTACACACCTGTAGGCCTGGATGTAGAAGATGCTAAGCTACACACCTGCAGGCCTGGATGTAGAAGATGCTACGCTACATACCTGTAGGCCTGGATGTAGAAGATGCTACGCTACGTACCTGTAGGCCTGGATGTAGAAGATGCTACGCTACACACCTGTAGGCCTGGATGTAGAAGATGCTACGCTACGTACCTGTAGGCCTGGATGTAGAAGATGCTAAGCTACATACCTGTAGGCCTGGATGTAGAAGATGCTACGCTACACACCTGTAGGCCTGGATGTAGAAGATGCTACGCTACACACCTGCAGGCCTGGATGTAGAAGATGCTACGCTACACACCTGTAGGCCTGGATGTAGAAGATGCTACGCTACACACCTGTAGGCCTGGATGTAGAAGATGCTACGCTACATACCTGTAGGCCTGGATGTAGAAGATGCTACGCTACATACCTGTAGGCTTGCAGTAGAAGATGCTAAGCTACATACCTGTAGGCCTGGATGTAGAAGATGCTAAGCTACATACCTGTAGGCTTGCAGTAGAAGATGCTAAGCTACATACCTGTAGGCCTGGATGTAGAAGATGCTAAGCTACATACCTGTAGGCTTGCAGTAGAAGATGCTAAGCTACATACCTGTAGGCTTGCAGTAGAAGATGCTAAGCTACATACCTGTAGGCTTGCAGTAGAAGATGCTAAGCTACACACCTGTAGGCCTGGATGTAGAAGATGCTAAGCTACATACCTGTAGGCTTGCAGTAGAAGATGCTAAGCTACACACCTGTAGGCTTGCAGTAGAAGATGCTAAGCTACACACCTGTAGGCCTGGATGTAGAAGATGCTACGCTACGTACCTGTAGGCCTGGATGTAGAAGATGCTACGCTACACACCTGTAGGCCTGGATGTAGAAGATGCTACACTACACACCTGTAGGCCTGGATGTAGAAGATGCTACACTACACACCTGTAGGCCTGGATGTAGAAGATGCTACGCTACATACCTGTAGGCCTGGATGTAGAAGATGCTACGCTACATACCTGTAGGCCTGGATGTAGAAGATGCTACGCTACATACCTGTAGGCCTGGATGTAGAAGATGCTACGCTACATACCTGTAGGCCTGGATGTAGAAGATGCTACGCTACACACCTGTAGGCCTGGATGTAGAAGATGCTACGCTACGTACCTGTAGGCCTGGATGTAGAAGATGCTACGCTACGTACCTGTAGGCCTGGATGTAGAAGATGCTACGCTACGTACCTGTAGGCCTGGATGTAGAAGATGCTACGCTACACACCTGTAGGCCTGGATGTAGAAGATGCTACGCTACGTACCTGTAGGCCTGGATGTAGAAGATGCTACGCTACGTACCTGTAGGCCTGGATGTAGAAGATGCTACGCTACGTACCTGTAGGCCTGGATAGCAGCCGAGGTGTTCTTCATCTCCATGTATTCGTGGCCCATGAGGGTCCAGGCCCCCAGGCAGCGCGGGTTCAGCTTGAGGGCCCGCTGGAAGTACAGCGCCGCCTTCTCATGCTGGGACCGCAGGCTGTAGTAGTTACCTAGAGACACACACGGGCCGTTAGCGCTTAGCATTAGCAGCTAGTTTCCTGAAACAAACACAGACTGCTAGTACCTAGCGTTAGCATCTAGTGACCTAGTATAGACAAACACAGACCGTTAGCTCTTAGCATTAGCAGCTAGTTAGCTAAAGTTGAGCTAACTAGCCGCTAACGCTAGGTGCTAGCAATCTATGTTTGTGTTTAAAACACAAACATAGATTGCTAGCACCTAGCATTAGCAGCTAGTTACCTGAACACAAACACAGACTGCTAGCACCTAGCATTAGCAGCTAGTTACATATAGAGAAACCTAGACTGTTGGCACCTAGCATTAGCAGTGCGATACCTATAGACAAACAGACTGTTAGTACCTAGCATTAGCATCTAGTGACCTAGTATAGACAAACCCAGACCGTTAGCTCTTAGCATTAGCAGCTAGTTAGCTAAAGTTTAGCTAACTAGCCGCTAATGCTAGGTGCTAGCAATCTATGTTTGTGTTTAAAACACAAACATAGATTGCTAGCACCTAGCATTAGCAGCTAGTTACCTGAACACACACACAGACTGCTAGCACCTAGCATTAGCAGCTAGTTGCATATAGAGAAACCTAGGTTGTTGGCACCTAGCATTAGCAGTGCGATACCTATAGACAAACAGACTGTTAGCTCTTAACGTTAGCAATGAGTTACATGAACGCAAAACCGCATTAGCAGCGAGTTATTATATATATATACACACCATTAACACCCTAGCATTAGCAGTTACCGTAGTTACCTGCACATAAGCAGATGTTAGCACTTAGCATTAGCCGCTGCAGTTAGGTTTAGGGTCCTTAGCCCTAGTGCTAGTATGGGAGCTACAGCACAGAGGAACTTAATAATCGGGGGAAGCTTCCAGATGAGACTCCAGTATATAAATATATACTGAATAAATGAATATTGACTGACTGAGACCCAATACAGCGGATGTACGTCTACTCTTATTTTAGTTTACTCTTAGTTTGTTTACCACATTACTTGGGACGCCACTTTTTGCCCTCCGGCATTCAGAAAACACATTCATTAAATGAAGCGCCGTGAATTGGCTTTTAAAGACGTTTTTTTTTAGCAGTTTGAGCAATTCCAGGCATTTGAAACCTTTTAAAAAGGAGCCCGCATTTGTCGTTCCTGTTGAGTACAACCCAGCGTTCTGGGAAACCATTTCCATTAACTCAAAGCGTCCTGAGCCATCGAGGAAACACTTAAAAGCAACAGCTGCAAATACTGATGAAATACTCGTGGAACCGTATCAGAAACGCCACGGTTGTTTCTTCGATTAGATGACTATGTAAATGTTCCCCCATGGAGACAATGGGGCCTTTGGGGAATGAAGAACAAAGTGCATGCAGGGGTGCAGGGGGGGCAAAATTCGCATAGCGCGCCGCGGCGTTTCCGACAGGGTGCAATATAGCTAGTCACTGTGATATGTGGACGCTTCATTTAGCGTGTCGCTGTGGGAGGAGACGCGCCGCGCGGCGGATGCAATTATATTCATTCATATTCACGCAGCGTCTTCGGTCTGAACACTCACCGATGACGCAGCAGGTCTCCACTCTGTACTTGTCGATCTCCACCAGGTTGTGGGCCAGGTAGCTGAGCTCCGGCTTCATGCTCTGTCAAACGGTGGGGGGAACGTTACACCTCTGGTGCTGCACTAGAGCAGTGGTTCTCAAACCGTTTGTACAAATGTACCCCCGCTAAGATACTCTTTCAGCCGAATTAAATTAATTAATTAAAAATTACATCAATTTCAATAATGTACGTGCATGTTATTTGGTGTAACCGTGAACATTACATGGGTGGTGCGAATACGTAGAAAGGTTTGCCGGACTTGAACCCCCATTTGAGAACCAGTGTACTAGCAGTGCAGGTGGAGACAGACTGGTGTCACAGTGGTGCAGAGGGAGAGGACAAGAGGACCAGCCCACCTAGAGCCAGGCCTCCCACATGTTCTCGGACTTCAAAATAACTGACACACAAAACAAACATGGGAGTGCCGTTTTCTGACCAGTATAGTATAATGCCGTTTGGTCGATCTGGACCCTTTTATCCAAAGCGTCCGATGCCGTGAGTGCATACGTTCTTGTTGTCCCCGGTGGGAAATATAGTATAAAATCCCCCACCAGACCAGACATTTTGGAATTGAAGACTTGTTGATACTTTTAACACCTCCGCGGGTTGTGGTGGAAAAAAATTGTTATCATGCTCTTCCTGGGTCCAGGGGTCAGATGGTTCAGTCTGGAAGGACCCACTCAGCCCACTCAACAACACAATATGATCTTAACTGTTCTACTATGCACCCTGATTGATCCCTCACATGGGCATTGCCTTTTGAGTAGGTTGTGTCAACCAGTTCCTAACTCGCACAGTTGTACTGTCATGTGGTATTGACAGTCGTTCTGTCTGTTAATTTCCTTCCTTATGAAGGAAAAGGTGACGCACACAATTCCACAGATAAGACTGTGACTCAATGATATGTTAATCTTAATGTCGGGTTCCTGGGGTGTGGTCAAACTTGTATAAAATACTCTGTGGCATTATGATGGGACACTCTGTTACAGAGGGGACTCTTGTACGCATACATTAAATACTTAAATACTTAAATCCTACAACTATTGTGTTACTTTAACATTCATTTAACATTCAGTTTCATCTGTCCTAGACGCAAATATCTCAAAGAAATTGCCACGACAGGGTACCCTGCCTACAAATGTAAACTAACTGCACACGACTGTTAGCGGTCTAGCGGGCTCACCTTGACATAGAGCAGGTTGGAGAAGGTATCCATGTTCTCAATACGATACGGGTCCTGGTCTCTCAGTTCATTGAACAGAGCCAAGGCCTGATCAATATCTGGAACACAATAAGACAACCATTCATGTACTGCAAAAAAAGAAATACCCTTCAACCAAACCACTACCTAAACAAACCTCAAGACTGTAGTGAAGCTTTTTAAAATCATACCGCAATTTTTAACAGAATCATAATTCATATCAGCCCTCAAAAATTGCGTAAATATCGTATTGGGAGGTCCCTGTGGACTCCCGTCCCGAATGGAAAGACAAACCTCTGATATTGTGGTAGGCCACGGCGATCTGAGAGATGATGTAGGTGCTCTTGGAGAAGCCAGCCTCGATGAGACTCTGGTACTTCTGCAGAGCCTCCTTGATCATCTGCAGCTCCGTGTAGATGTGGGCCATGAAGAAGTCCTTGATCCAGCAGTCCGGTAGAGAGAGGGACTTCAGCTGGGGGGGGGGAGAGGAGAGGGAGAGAGAGAGCTGATTGGTTGACAGGGACACAAAACTACAGTAAAAAAATTCAGCAGGCAGTTTTGATGAACTATAGAGGGTAAACGGGTAAAAACTTTAAAGATCCTTGTCTCGTAAATACATTTATACATACGTAGACACAAGGCTATGTGTGAGGCTATAAGCCATGTGTAGAAACTTAGCAACCGGTACCCTCTATGTTGGTGACCAGAGTAATATATATATATATATATATATATAGATAGTGTATTAAGCTAGAACTGAGCAGCCGGTACCATCTCTATGTTGGTGAGCAGGTTGCAGAGCTCCAGCCAGGCTCCCCAGTGGAGAGGCAGGGTGTGGGTCGCCTCCACAAACACCTCCACCGCCTCCTTCAGCAGGTCCAGCTTCCGTAGCACCACGCCGTACCTGTCCATGTACACACACACTGTAGTTAAAAGCCTTCTCCAGCCCTTACACAGGCCATGCTCTGAACTGAATTACACAACAGCGACACTCGGGTCAGTCTGCACATGAATCTGTAAATTGCCTGCTGTCCTGTACTGCTCAGGGATAATTGTGTAACAGGGATAACAGGGTTTTGCAGGTAGAGCTCTTACGCCACTTTTCCATTAGAGCTTATAGGGTACCGCACCGTCACTACAGATCGGATGAGGTGGGAAAGTTTGTCTTTGGGCCCCGCGCTCGCCAGCAAGCAGGTGGGAGTATCTCGGCGCACTCGTGTCGACATGATATTTTTTTGTATGGAAAACCAGCGGAAATGGGCCAAGCCGCACTAATGGAAAAGGGGATTTACTGTGTGTGTGTGTGTGTGTGTGTGTGTGTGTGTGTGTGTGTGTGTGTGTGTGTGTGTGTGTGTGTGTGTGTGTGTGTGTGTGTGTGTGTGTGTGTGTGTGTGTGTGTGTGTGTGTGTGTGTGTGTGTGTGTGTGTGGTCTTACAGGTAGAGGGTGAAGCCGTCTAGCTCTCCGGCTCCATGCTTCTTGCTCAGCTCCACACGGAGCTCCCGGAGGGCCTCGTTACGCACCTGGCCCTTCTCCAGGGGCCCTACACACACACACACACACACACACGTTATAGCACGCCAGCCATTTTAAGCTTTTATAATATCCTACCACTACTAGTACAGACGGTTCCTCACCCAGACTGTCCACAGTCTCGTCGTCTTTCTTCTTCTCTCCCGACTGCAGAGGAGTTTAGAAAGAAAGATGAAAAAAATAACTTTAACAAGAACTAAAGACATTAATGGATGGACACGTCAGGAATTTTTCCACTGACAGTCAGAGACGTAGAGATTGATATATGACCCAATAAGGCACACTTAATTGCGTCACACTTCCAATCAATATCGCAACACATCCCCATACCTTTTAATAGCATTCAATAATGTTGAGCATTTAGATAATGTGCATTTCATTGTATGTTTATCACTTCAGGTAATGAACATAAACACCAGGGACCTGTAATGTCTCACCAGGTAGCGCGAGTACATGTAGAGGAAGTACGCCTTTTGACTGTGACAGCCACGCAGGAAGTAAGCGGCGCGGTCGTATTCCTTGAGGTCGAAGTACGACTTGGCCAGGGCGAAGGCATCGAGGTCTTGAACATCTTCCTGATGTGTGAGACAAAGAAAAGAGCTTGTTTTTTTCTTACAACTAGAAACACACCGGCGTCTGCAGGGGGGCAGTGTTATAATCATCTGCACAAAACGAGGAAAATGGATGCAAGAAGCCTGGTTGTGTACAAACCTCAGTAACGACAGGCGGGGGGGGCAGCTCATCCTTGGGAAGAGGGTCCAAGGCAAAAGCCAATTCTGAAGCCCTGAAGCAGAAGAAACAGAATCGCTTAGTCACCATGTTTGACTATATCAGTCATACATATCATTAATCAAAAGCCATTGCGTGTCTACTGTCTTGTATAAAAGCTTCAGGATGTGAGTTGAGTGAGGACAGCACGTCCTAACCAACCAGGTGCAGCACCTCCAGTGCCAGCTGCAGTCTGAACTGATGAAGCTTGTCAATAGATATTTACTCCCAATTTACAAAAGCCATACATCATGTGCTCAACCTCGGTTGGGTTATCCACGACCACGTCTTATTGGACTAATATTGCAACACGTACATTAGATTAATGTCCTGATCATAGCTGACAACTGTTCAATTGCATGGATTTTTGTTAGCCCATGCTAACCAGACAAGGCAACTCTAGAGCCAGTTTACTGCCTTATAAAATGAAGATCGTTTCTTCTTTTTCAGGGGTTATTCACACAGCGGCTTACCACTTCACGCTGTGTACAAGTCCTCTTTCTTTGCAAAGCGATATCACAGATATTAGCTGTTTTTTGATTTGCACCAAGTCTCCAAACTCACTACACAGAGCCGCCATTTTCATATTTGAGCGAGGACACACGCTATTGGCTGTTGAAGAGCGGTAGTCCCGCCCCTAGCAGGGAACGTCACTTCGGTGTCGACTTCCTTTTCCATAAAAAAAAAACAAAATAGTAGTACTGTTAATAATAATATTACAAACATACATTACTATTATGTGCTGTCATCTTATATATTATTTACATTTTAAATACTTTAAATAAGGCAGCCTTTCTAAAGATAACACCAGTGGTTAGTGCTCTGCATTATCAATTCAATGTTGTTTTAAAAGATTCAATGAAACTGAAGAATTGGGTAATCAAACATGGTGTGTGTATATATATATATATATATATATATATATATATATATATATATATATATATATATATATATATATATATATATATATATATATGCAGGCCACACATTGGTTTAACCCTATTTGATGCATGAATGAATGCATGAATGAATGAATGAATGAATGAATGAATGAATGAAGTGTATCTCCAGACCAGCACTGCATGGCAGCATCATTTACTAGTGGGACATTCAGATAACAGGTGAAGTATTGCAGAGGTCAGAGCAGGGTGGGGCAGCCTGCAGACCAGACTCGGAGCTGCAGTACCCATTCAGACCAGAAGGTGACGCTGTCTGACTGGATTTGCTTCAAACCGCTTATTCCCACTTATTTATGTATTAACATTTATGTCAACATAGTGGCAGCCTATTCTGTGTGTTTCAATGCAGACATAACTCTATATAGTGTGTTTGTTATACTCTATATAGTGTGTTTGCTATGCTCTATATAGTGTGTAGTGTGTTATACTGTGTTTTTTTTAGTTTATGTCTTTTCCCCCCTTTATCCATTGAGGTGCTATCATTTCGGGAAACCATGAGTCCTTATCTCAGATGTCTATGGGAGAGATAAAACACAAGAGATGAAACCCTGAGCTGGAGGATGTAATAATACAATACAACCCCCCCCCCCCCCCCCCATCAGGACCCCCATGTCCCCCTGCTGTCCGGCCCCCAGAGTCCATTTTAACGTTGCGCCTCCTCTCTTGTAACGTCAGATAATCCGCCATTTACTCTGTTGACACATCCTCTTCCTCCTCTTCCTCCTCATCATCCTCCCCTTCCTCATCCTTCTCTTCCTCCTCCTCCTCTTCCTCCCGGTCGGCCCGCTTTCCTCGGCAGAGCAAAAAAACCATTTAAGTGAAGTGACAAAGTAATCAAGAGGAGCCGCGGTGAACAAGGGCGGCCGCACGGTTCAGCGCGCCGGCGGAGAGACGCATTAAGACAAGTTAAGCATAGAGACATTGTTCTCACCCCCACCCCGCCTCTCACCCTCTCCCTCCCCCCTCTCCATCTCTCTCCATCTCTCTCTCTCTCTCTCTCTCTCTCTCTCTCTCTCTCTCTCTCTCTCTCTCTCTCTCTCTCTCTCTCTCACTCACTTCTTTACGCAGTGTGTTTTTGTTGCCCTATCTCTCCCTCTCTTTTCTCAACCCTCTCTCACCTCTTCTTCTCCCCCCCCCGCCCCCCCCCGTCTGTCTCCCCCACCTCGCGCCGCGGGTCGTGTGTGTGAGGCGCGTGTGACGGACTTGCTGAGACAGAATTTTGAGATGGCTGTGTAATTAAAAAGGACAATATGCTAACACTGCAGTTGGTGTGTGTGTGTGTGTGTGTGGTGTTTAATGCAGTTTACTTTTGCACAATATCACTCCAAAACACTTGCAACCCAAGAAATGTGCCTTTTAATTGCCCCTTCAATCCATCTTTGCGCAAGGAATTGCCCAACCCCAAAAGTGTGTGTGTGTGTGTGTGTGTGTGTGTGTGTGTGCGTGCGTGCGTGTGAGTAATTGTGAACGTGTAATTGAAAGGATGAGTCGAGTCAACTCTTGAAATAATAGTCAGCAAAATCAATGATGCATACTTAATTGATTAACTCATTTATGTCGCTCGCTCTGTAGTCAGAAAGGCGTGTCTCTGGAGCGCATTGATTTCTCACATCACAATTATCTCGGAGTTAAGTGACATTGACCTTTCCCGTCTCGTCCGTACGAGGCCGTCCATCTGCAGACCGACCCGGGGGTAGCGTCTGACTAGGGGTCAGAGGTCACGGGAGGTCCAGGGGAGGGGGGGAGGGGATGTGGGGGGGGCAGGGACCAGGTGCGGGACTCTGTGATTGGCCACTGATAAGGTTGTCATGGGGAGGGGAGGGAGGGGGTAGCCAGCAGGTGGGGCTCTGTGATTGGCCACTGATAAGGTTGTCATGGTGAGGGCTACCTCCCCCCCCCCACTGAAAGTTATCTGATGGACTCAACATGGCAATAGGCGAACCAAGCTACTAAACCCAGCTAGCTATGGATGCTAACACGCTGACCATGCTAACAGGCAAACCAAGCTACCTTATGCTAAACCCATGCAGCACTGGTATGGATTGAGTGAATTGAGAGAGAGAGAGAGAGAGAGAGAGAGAGAGGGAGAGAGGGAGAGAGAGAGAGAGAGAGAGAGAGAGAGAGAGGAGAAATATTGTTGTTGCCTCTCATTTGTCTTGTTCTCTGCGGTCGGCCGGGGAGAGCAGCCCCCCCCCCCCCCCCCCCCCCCCCCGTCGACCACATCCTCCGCGGTGGGGAGGTGGCGGCTGACGTATCCCAGAGACACGCCACCGAGCCTGGGCACCGGCTGGGAGACAGCCGACCCCCGTCTGGTAGCCAGGGAGAGAGGGGGGGGTTACTTGGTCTGGCTTTAATTCTTCTGTCAGGACAGGTGGTCGTGTGTGTGTGTGTGTGTGTGCGTGCGTGCGTGTGTGTGTGTGGAGCTGACCCAGTGTGACGACCATGTGAAGGTCAAGAAGCCCCCTGTGCACCCTGGGAAAGATTCGGGGCAGAATAGACGGCGTACGGGCCGACTCTGTCAGCGCGCTGCCGCGGCGCCCATTGTTAGTGTTTCCTGTAAGGCGATATCAGTGTTGACTCGGGCCGGCTGCTGAGCGACGCGGACCGCGAGGCCGGCTGCTGAGCGACGCGGACCGTAAGGCCGGCGCTGTTCTCGGGTCGGCCGCTCGGACCGCACTGAGGAGTCAAAGCTGTCCAGTGGCTTCAGTGGAAGAGCAGAACTTCATGATTCATAGCTCTGCAAATGAAAACTAGTGAAATGAAAACCTAATATATTTGCTGTTGGTTTAAGCGGGTATATCATTTTTTGTATATATATAGGCTACTTATAATATAATATACTTAAAATATTCTGCATGAATCATATAATACTCATTTCATAGTATACAGTTGGCTTACAGGTTGCAGTGTGTGTATTATATATAGCGTATTCCTTTGTGTGTGTAGGGGTGACGAATTTTAGTGCTTTTTTTTATAAGCTGGGTTTTGGGGTCACCTGGGAAAGTTATGGTGTGTCGTGGATGAATTGCGTTCGTCGTCAATAAGGGGATAACCTCAGCGGCTCAATCCTTAACAGATGTCCAGAAGTGGAACGGTCATTTAAATCTATGGGTGAAAAATACTGCGATAGTCTTTTGCTATTTAAATTCTCAACTGAAATAAAAAAGGTTATTTTTCAAAATGGGCTTTTCCATCAACCACATGTGGACCTTCATTTTGCTGAAGAGATAATTTCTTTGGGCCCCTGTGGCATATCATTATTTTCCAGACACATTTTTTTCTGCTTTGTGAAGTTTTCAGACGAATCAGTTTCTTAAAGACGACACTACGCTGTACGTCAGCTGCTCTCCGATGTCAAACTCCTCGAGAACAAGTTTAACAAAAACACTCATTTACCAGCAAACCAACAGATTGTGGCAGACTTATTGTGACCAAGGTTATACGTCAAAGATGCACTTAATTTGTGCCGCTGGGTCAACTGAAATATGATCGCAGTTCAGTGAGAATCCACAAGTATGTGGGCTACTTGGTGATACACAGCGGCACCATGGCACTGTATCGCTATTCAGCTCAGGCACTGTGACTCTCATATTACCATCGTTTTAATCTGCTGCTGCTCAGAAAGTACACCACCGGTCTATAATGTTTAGTCATCATTGCAATTTGTGATTTTTTATTGACACGAATCAAAAAGGCATAATAAAATCTTGATTGTTCAGTATAAAAACATTCATGAATACCGGTATAAAGGAGTCCAACTGAGGGAAGGTGAGAGATATGTTGTAGCGGACTAGTCTGGCAGCGCTCCCATGTCCCCCTAGTCCTGTCTGGCGCTGCAAGACTAACACCTCCCTGACCCCTGACCCCTCTTGGCAAACGGCACCAGATGACACGCCCCCCGGGGAGAGAACAACATGGAAAGAGTGACGTGTTCAGATTAGCTCCCTTGTTCCCTCATTGCCTATTCCCTAGGCCTATATAGCCATAGTACACTATTTAGTGAACAAGTATAGGGGGAATTCGGACACTAATTATGCGAAGGGAAATCTATCGTCGTGACACGTATCGGTTGAATAAATAAGCGCCCCCTGTGATAGCTCATTTACATGAAGATCATTTGCATAAAGTCATGCCTTATGTTATGAACCCCCCCCCCCCCCCCCCCCAGGCATCATGGATAACATGCTATGAGCTGTTCGGAGACACAACCACACTTTTTCTAACTTTTTCTTTCATATTTTGCTGACCAAATGACTATATATATATATATATATATATATATATATATATATATATATATATATATATATATATATATATAGTATACACAAATAAAAACTTGAAGGTCTTGATTAAATAGCTGTATGGATCAATTTTTTATAATGGCTGGAAGAAATTATTGAGGAGACTGCCAGAGCTCGTTCTCTCTCTCTGTCTGTCTCTCTCTCTCGCTATCTTTCTCTCTGTCTCCCTCTCCCCCTCTCTTCATCTCTCTCTCTCTTGTTCTCCCTCTCTGTCTCTCCATCTCTCCCCTCTCTGTCTCTCCCTTGTTCTTTATCTACTGTGTGTGTGAGTGTGTCTCTCTCACTCTCTCTTCTCTCTCTATCCCTCCCTGTTTTTCTCTCACTGCCTGGCTTGCATAACACACACACACACATACAGACACACACACACACCCATCTTGCTGGGCGAGTACACTACTAAAAGAGCAGCCAGGCGTAGCTGCCTAACTGAATTAGTAAGCACAGTAATAATGTCTTGTGCAGGTTCTTATCTTGCAGCCGGGACGTTATTAGGACAAAGAGCGAGAGCGCTCCTTTGCCTGTCACATCTCAATGTAATTTACTGAAGATAATGGCTTCCAGATGATTGTAATAATTAAATACAAGCCTATATTTAATTAAGGAAGGTGGATAAGATTAAACAGACTAAAATAAGGTTGTTGTTTTTTTGTTTTAGATAATTGTCTTTTTAAAAACGTATATAGTGTCGAAATGCATTGAATCTATATGATGTAGGAAAAGACGCTCAAGTCTCATAGTTGCTCCAAAAACTCCATAAGCCAACTAACAGCAGCGATGGATTGAGTGGAGCCAGAGGCTAGGAGACGCTTTCATGCCTTCAAAAATAGACATTAAGAATCCATACTGCGTAATTTTTCTTTATCACTGCCACAGTGATGGATCTTTCTATTTCTGTCCGGCAATTTCTCATCAAATGAATGCCCCAGCCTCGTCCCTGCCAGCGAAGTCGGTCGGCCAGGAAAAGACCGTTCTTCTGGATTCAGTCAATGGTGTTCGTTAACTTTTGTTTAATTAACATTTGCGTCATTATTCATTTTGACAAAAATTAATTCACTCTTTCATGACAATTTTTCATTATGACTTTTTCTTTTGCTGTTCTACTATTGTTAAATGTCCAGAATATGTCTTTGAACACGCTCTACAGCAATGTAGGCTACAGTGCAGAACATCTGAATGTGTGTAGTATTTGCGTTTGAGGGCATTTCAAGATGTGTATACGATTCAATATACAATTAAAATGAATTTAATTTAACCTATATCTTAATATGTCCTTATCACATACTTTCAGATTAAAAACATTCAAAAGAATGAGGAACAAATAACCTCAAGGCAAGGGAAAGATAAAACTTTATTGTTCGTTCACACGAAAATGTGTCATGCATCCCATGCTCCCATCAACAACACAGAAGACCATGTGACATAACAGAACATGATGAGCAGGTGAGGGGTGAGGGGGCGTCCGCCTACAGCTCAGACTGCGGACACTGGGGTTCGAACCCGGAACCTTTCGTCTGGGAGTCGAACACCCCTGACCACCGCTAGACCGCCCTGCCCTGCACAACATGCAGTACATTATCCAGTCTAATGTTAGTGTACGTCATCCTGACAGGACAGAGTGAGGGGTGAGACAGAGCTATCTGGGAGGTAATGACTGCGATGGGACAATAATTCATTAATTCATCTTCCCTCAGTCATATTCTCAGGATCTGTGTGTAGGGTCTCCCGAACAACACAGTGATCTTTACTCTGCCATTTTAATTGAGTCTGACATAAAACACTGCTTGCATGCGATATGGAATTGGATTACTTCTGCATATTTAATATAGAAAAGGCCATCTTTGATCCACCAAATTAAAAACTCTAATTACGTAGAAGGTCATTGAACGACTGGTTATTTCCTCCAAAGCTCTGTTTTACAACAGAAGAGAGGAGTGTAGGACGCAAGGACACAGAGTAAAGTCGGATAAAGACCATTGTAAAAAGTAAAAAAATAAATTCATAAATGTCTAAATGTCATGTACGCCTGTTACAACCTTTACCTCACTCCTTTGTCCCAAAATACATTTCTGGATTGTAAAATGAAAGGGTGTTGTATTTAATTTGGGGGTTCAAACACTAACCACTAGTGTAGTGGTTAGTGGTTAGTGTGTGTTTGACTACCAGCTGAAAGGTTCTGGGTTCGAACTCCAATCTCTGCAATGTTTGTCTATACCTGTAGTCATCCTTGAGCAGGAAGCCCTTACCTCTTACTGGCGTGTATCTAATAAGAGAAGACTTTTTATAATCCTGAAGGAAATCACAGTGCGAGCAGCTCAAGCGTTACAGACAAACAAATAATACAAACTAAATAAAAATTGCAGGACGCATACATATAATACGCAATACGAATCAAAGTAAAACTAGAATAAGGACATGAGATAAATAACAATATTAGGAATACTAAAAATACTAAAATAGGGCAGAGCGGGGCACAACCGAAGGTGGGGCACAAATTAACATGGACTTATTAGGTGGTTGCAGAGCTATATGTACGGATGCGTAACGCAGTCACTTGAGAAAAACATGTTTGCCCGTGTTTTTCTGAATTAACGAGAAACCTCAAAATCCTGCCAGACACTCTCACCTGGCCTATGGTTTGTGTTGCTAATCAGCCTGACTCTCCAAACTATGTCCTAACTTGTAACTTAAAATCACATAGCACTGTGCTCCATGCAGGTGAGGGCCGTCTCACAGGAGTTTGAGGTATCCAACTATAAATGGAGGAGTCTCTGTATGGCTGGCCTTCGATTTCCTCAACAACCGTCCATCCGATCGACACTTGGCAGCCATATTGCTGAGGACCCAAGGAAGTGCAGCGTCTCATTAATTCAGAAAAACAAATACAATACTACACAATACACAATACCGGTCGGTCACTTTGGATGCAGGCCTCCGTTCATCACTCAGTCGAGAAGACGGCACGGACACATCACTCGTCTCACCGGCTGCTGCCATTTTATCAGGATGGATGCGACTGTCACGACACATGATGGAGGGTCTGGTCGGAGGCCGGGTGGTGGCTGGTAATCTAATAGAGATGATCCTCTCTCACTCACGTCAGTGCCAGGTGCGTGTTGTAGCCCCTAGGACTCCCTGGATGGTGTCATATCCAGGGCCAGTTCAGGAGAACGGTGCACTATAGCCTCCTCTATCTCCCGCCCTGGGGGTTGGCGAACGCAGACTGCTTGGTGGTTAAAACTAGCCGTCCTAATTCATTTAATTCATTCAGTCACATTGTGTTTTACTGCTGCACAACCAATTGCCCGTCTGGGGACAAATAAAGTTCTACTTGACTTGACTTGATTTTGCATTCTCAACTCGCGTACAGACAAAGGTCAATATGCCTGCTGCCCGTTCACGTGAAACATAATTTATCAAACCCATTTTTATAGTCTTAGTTTGTGGGCGGATTATCATAAACCTGTTATGCAATATTTGTCATATTGCAGACACGGTATTTGTTATAAGTTTATTTTTAAGTTAGTGATGGGTGACTGCTGCCCCTGGGCCACCCCTACCTACTGCATTAGCCGCCGCCTGGGTGCCCTGATTCAAACCACCGAGTTGTGTTGGTGTGTGTGTGTGTGTGTGTGTGTGTGTGTGTGTGTGTGTGTGTGTGTGTGTGTGTGTGTGTGTGTGTGTGTGTGTATTCACCCAGATATGAGCACGTCTGCCATCAGACTTGAGATGTTAATCTAAAGTCTAATTTGTGAGAGGGTGGCGGTGATACAGGGTTAATGTCATGTGTGACCGAGCAGAACTCTCTTCATTATTCTGCTGGCGACGGGCCACACACTGACCACCCCTCACACACGACTGTACCACGCACACACACACGCACATGCACACGCACACGCACACACAACCCTCTCTCTGTCTGTTCAATTCAAAGGTCTCTACTGGCATGGGAAATGTACATTTACATTGCGAAACAATTTAAAAGTGTATATCCATCCGTGTCTGTCTGTCTGTCTGTCTGTCTGTCTGTCTGTCCATGGAGGGACATTCAGAGCATTCCTCCATCAGTGTCTCCTTCCCTCTTTCCTTCACAGTCGGTCTTGTTTCATCATCGTCTCTCTCTCAGGTGTCCTCACCTCGCCTCTTTTCAGCCGCCATCCGTCTGTTGCCATGGTTTCCCTGGTGCGTTCCATCCTCAAGGTGTCCACCTATCGGAGACCCAGACTTCTCCCCTTTGTTCGAAATACCCCCCTCTCTGTCTGTCTCTGTGTCTGTGTCTGTCTCTGTGTGTCTATCTATCTGCCTGCCTGCCTGCCTGCCTGCCTGCCTGCCATTCCATTCCATCCATGGCCATGTTCTGGCAGCTCGGCCCACTTCACAATAAGAGTACCCTATAAGAGTCCCCTATAAGTGTCCCCTACATACGCGGTGGAATATTTTCGATAATAACACAGGAGGGTACTCTTCAAAGCCCCTGCAAAGGCCAGCTCAACGGCGGTTTATACTTCTCATGTGTGTAATATGACTGTGATGTGAGAGAGAGAGAAGGGCAGAGATAAAGAGAGGGTGAAAGAGAGGGAGAGCAAGGGGGGAGAGAGAGCGGGGGAGACTTTTTTCCCCCCCCATTTTTCATTTCACTCTTCCTTGCGGATGAAAAGGAGTCAGATAGTCCGGGGGCTCGTTGTGATTCGCTACACATCTACCTGCCCCTCTGCCAATCACGACGCACGGATAAACAACAGCAGAATCATTATGCATTACGGCAATAATGGGTATTAAGAGAGAATCCTCTCTCTCTCTCTCTCTCTCTCTCTGTGTCACATTGTCTTTAGCTGTCAAGGTGTAACCAAGCGTACAGGAGAAACTGAAAAGAAAACAAACAAACAGCCAAACCATCTTTTTAATCGTAAGGCTGAGTGGTTTAGACATGAGGGGAGGGGAAGGTGGAGAAGAGTACGTAACCTCACACACACACACACACACACACACGCACACACTCACAAGCACATGCATATTCATGACTATAATTAAACATAATCACAACACAAGAGTCACAAACACTGTGTTTTACTCGTCACAGCATCAGATGGTTTTATTTTTTCGTGTCTATCCGATAGATGCTCTCAGACGCTCTCTCCTTATGAAACACCCTTCATCACAAGTAGTCATCGTCATAAAGTAGCAGTAATCTACCAATCAAACGCCCTCACCTGCTGCACTGAGCCCTGAGGACGCCGCCGCCGCTAGCGCTGGAGGAGCTGCGACGCCGACACGCTTTATATGCCTAAGATCTTAAAGTAAGTGTTATGCTATTAAGGGCACAGCAATTTATTCGGTCTTACCTTCAGCGTCGGCAGGGATTAGGCGCCGCATCTGTGGCGCCCTCTCCTTTACGAGGGAGACGTCGACGCAAACACTGTTTGACTTTGACTTCGCCTCGCGTCTTGCTCAGGGATCAGCGAGACTCCCAGCGAGACGCCCAAAAAGACGCCCGAAAATGTCGAAGGCAAACTGTGTTTCCGCAACCCGCGACAACAGCCTTAGTTTGACTGTTGGGCGGACGCCCGCCTCCCACCGGGGTCCTTCGCCAGCGACGGGGCGGCAGGTAAACACCCTCCAGGGAGAGACCTTGAGATGAGGCGTCCTGTTGTTCATGATGGATAGCAACACCCCTTGCCGCTCCATGGGGGGTGGGGTGGGGGGGGGGGGGGTGTAGGGTGTAGAGGGTGATGAATAAACCGTTCACAACATAATGGAGATGAAACCAGATCGCCAGAAATAAGGGGACACCAGGAGAAGTGCGTTTAGATATGTAGATATACCCTCTATCGCCCTTCTCACTTGAGGCTACTTTGAATATACATATTTGCTGGCAGTTGCGTTAGAATCTCTGGTCGTGATTGACAAGGACATACTGTGTCGTCGCGAATGAATAAAACATTTCCCGCACTCAATTATGGTCATGTGCCGTTTACTAAGGGCCAGAGTTTCCACTGGGGAAGCTCATTATACTAAACAGTTGCCCCACCTCCCCTCCGCAAGCAAACTCTGCTACTGGATGAGACACAACCACCACATATTTCCACTGATTTTCATGAATTAACCCGTGAACCTGCATTCAAACGGTGCGTTCTACAGTAGTCAAGGGTGAACAAGGTCATGGTCTATGTTGTGCTGGTTCTTTCCAGGTTTAAATCCATCAGAGTAATGAAACACCAGCAGCTGGAAGCTGGAAGTGGTCCGTCGACGTATCCAACAGCTGGCTGGTTTACTCCCCCCCCCCGTCTACCTGATCTCTCAGACTATATTCTGCCTTTGATCTGCAGTCCAAACTAAAGGGCTTAAAGGAGAAGCAAACCCCCTCACTTGAGACGCGGTGTGACACCGTACGCGACGCTGGGTCAGGCGTTGTTTTCGCACAGCGAACACACACGAAATCGCCCACAGCTTAAAATATTCTGTCCTTTTGGACTGGACTTCAGATCCATTGGTTGGTGCGTTATGTCATGTGGCGCCGGGTCAAAGTTGAAATAATTTCGACTCGCAATAGGAGAACAATGGAGTGGGTCACGCACGGTGTCTTGACGTGTCAAGTGAGTCATGTGAATGCACTTTTTCAGTCAGCGGAGGACAGGTGTGTCGCATCAACGGTTAAACAGCAGGTGACCAGGTAACCCTATCAGCCAATCAGAAGTTACGCGTGTGGTAACATGCGTTTAACCGAGAGAGGCAGTCGTCTAATGCAAAGCAATGTAGCAGTGGGGTAGATGCAGATTGGGTTCCTGTGCTCTGTGATCTGTTTAGTGGGACATGGTATATTAGGGCATGTAGTGTCCTCCTAATATGCATAGTACAAATGCCCTAGTACAATCCCTTTTACTAAATCTGGCATATAAATACGAATTTTGTGAGATTTTTGCTCTGCAAATGCCGGTGCTGTGGTCTGGTGCCCCCTGTGTTATTCTGTGCCACTCCGAGGGCTGCCTCTACTAAATTAGTCTGGACACGCCACTGCATGGTGTGTTTGCTGGAGCGCAGTGTTGTGTGACATTAAAGAGAGGGTGTGAGAGAGCCAGGAAACCAGGAACGCAGGTAGAATTAACAAAAAGGGGGTTTTAGTTCACAAAACGGGTTGTGGACAAATTACACAAAACAGGTTGTGGAGACAAATAACCGAAAAACATATCCAAGGTCAAAATAATATGAAGATGAATTAAAAACAAGCCAGCATAAAACATACCAGACTAAGAAACGGGAACTCAAACTGAAACATGACCTTCAATGAAAGACATAAAGGAAGAGGCTGCGTTCCAAATCGCATACTTTTTCTTTTTACATTTAGTCTGCAGCTGCCCTTACAAACTACATACTGTTGCATAGAGCATGCATACAATTGGGACGTACTACAGGAGATTTCACTGATTAGCACACCTGCAGCAAGAGACATCTGCGCTCTCTCGGCGGCTCAGTCGACGTGACGTATCTTCCGCTGCACAGAGGATTTTGGGTCAGAATAGCCAGAAAAGCATGTTGGCTTGCATACTGCAAAATGCAACCAGATGTAGTCTGGTTGCATTTTTTGCATGTATTTTTGGCATACTGCATTTTACATACTATGTATTGGGACATACTAACTCTTTTTCTAGCATACTAAATAGTATGCTAGTATGGGTATTGAAACATAGCTTATATACTTAATGGGTTAAACTAAATGACACATGAGGGAAGACATGAGCGATAACACAAGCAATCTAACACATTTATAATTGATATATAAATGTTATAATTAAGGTTACATTTATCTATGAATAATGTATGTAATTATTCTATTAATTATAACTATCATAAATATATTAAAGATATGCCCATAACCCTAGTATTTCCCCCCTATGAGAAAATGAAATGGGCTCTACCAATCAATCAGTCACACCTGTATTTAAACCCAGCTGCTGTAGGGCTCTGGTCCTTTGACCCAGCTGCTGTAGGGCTCTGGTCCTTTGACCCTGGGCCACATGCCTCCCCAGGCCCACAGCAGAGGTCAAGTCCAATAAAGATAGAAGTATGTATTATGAAACCAATGCTATGTGTTACTATTATCTGAACTGGATTGAGTATGTGCATTATGTATGTTACAATAAATACAAGTAAAAGGGGTGGCTGGACCCCCAGCCCTCACAGAGGGGGTCGCTAGACTAGGGGTCAACCCAGATACTGCGTTAGGACACTTCCATGTAGTACACTGTGGACTACATTTAATGGCGAAGTGCAACCGGGCGGAACATTAACGCCAAAATTTGACTGCCAAAATATCTGTATGCGTGTTTGCTCACTGTATTTATTAAAAATCTATAAAAATGAACGTTTTTTAAATTCGACTGCCATTTTCACAAATGTTGGCGGTCCCTCCCCTTCCGCTACGTAGCCAAGATGGCGACCATTGAGGGTGAGATGTGTCCAGTGCTCCACGCTCAACCTTTTTTCAATGTGAACGCGCTTATGCACTCGTTAGTAACAAGTGTAAGTAAGTATAGGGGGAAGTACGCGAATTGAGACACAGCATGGTAGAACATCGTAGCCCTTTTCACTCATTCACCCACTCGCCCGCAAATCAATTCGGTCCGCAAATGTGAAAGTCCTCCTCCTACGTAACGATCGTGTTTCGTGACGGCTCCTTTCACCTCCCGATCCTGCTCCGTTGGCATGAGTCCCTCAGCCAATGGAGGCCCACCGCCGGAGCGCTTTGGCTGTCATGCGAACGCGGTCCCAGAAGCACTTTCTCATTAGCCCCGAGGTTAACGCGTACCCAAAGTCAACCCGAAGGCGCCGGCCGTCCCCGGAGGCTCGCCTCGGACCGCGGCTCCGTCCGCTCCGCCCGCTCCGCCCGCCACACGGACTCTTGACTTGATGAGTTTTGCGGTGTGTGTGTGTGTGTGTGGTTTTTTTTTTTGTCTTTGTTCGACGAACGCCTGATATTATTCAGGGAATTGCGGAAAGGTGTACGTAAAGTCTCGAACATGTAGATATAGACAGACATACGCGCCACCCACCCAAACGGGGGGGCAGGACAGTGTTAGTGGCCAGGGTGTTTGACTAGCGGTCGAAACGCGCCGGGTTCGATTCCACGTGTCCGCAACGTAACCTGGAGGCATTCATGAGCAAGTTGCCCTAACCGCTATGCAACCACTCGCAAAAAATAAACTTCAACTTGGAAAATCAACTTATCCTAAATGACTTGGGGGGGGGGGGGGGGGGGGGGGGAAACACGATCATCATCTCCAAAATAGCGGTTTCCCCTCTGCTTCAGGTGACACCCAGCTAGCCCAGCTAGCTAGCACCATCTGTTCTCTGGGAGGGGGTATCATACGCATTGAGCCGACACGCCTGAACCAGAATGAAGTCAAACAACCGCGGCGGCGCCGTTACGACACGACTGTGCTCTTTAACTCAGAGGTGGCTTTTATTCGATACGCTGACACAGTGCGAAGCGTCAATGTTGTTGTTGTTGTTGCTGCTGCTGCTGCTGATGGAGAAAAGGCCGCGCGTCGGGTCTTCCTCTTAACGGTCAGCGGTGGGTGGATGTATTATGAGCCGGTGGTTGGCTGTTCATCTGCGAGGGAGCTATAGGACACAGCCAATGGCTTATTCAATAATGTAATGAATGAGGTGTCAGGAAGTCTCAGCTCTGCCGCTGGGCAGAATGATTTCCCTCCGTCGACCTCAGGCCCAAAAATATGCAGTAGTTATTGATTAAGATGAGCCTTGCTCTCTCAAGTGATTAAAATATTGATTCCACCCAGATGCTGAAGAGGCTAGAGGGGGAGGAGGAGGAGGAGAAGAAGAAGAAGAAGAAGAAGAAGAAGAAGAAGAAGAAGAAGAAGAAGAAGAAGCAGAAGCAGAAGCAGAATAATAATAAGAAGAGCATGAGACAGAGGGTAGGGGGGATGGATGGGCGGTGGAGGGGTCGTATCTTCATGGATGGAAGCGTCTCCATGGGACCTTGTGGCTTGTGAGGTCTTCATTATGACGAACCGCAGAGCAGAAATACGAGGTCCTTGGCCTTGCACAGCTACGAGATAGGGCTTGTTGTTTCCCAGGGAACTAGCCGTGAACCCGGAGCTAAATGCCCTCCAGTGACCCCTTCGTCTGAGGTCTGTCTGCGGTTGCTTTGATGAAGAGTTTTTCGGGAACGGGAAATATTTTTTGGTTGATAGATGACTTAATGCTTCACGCGAACACGCTTGCTCGTTGTCCATGTGTTGTCTTTGTGTCTTCATCAAAACAATCCATAGCCAAGATTCCCACGGCACACACACTCTTGGACCTGGAATGGCTTCCCATTACTCTGGACTGGGTCAATATTCATTCTTCTGGGTCTTTCTGAGACGAACACACACAGCCTGTCTAAGCAGGACGGCATTCATAACACCCTCCCACCCACACACACACACACACACACACACACACACACACACGTGTGTGTTAATACATGCATTTGTTTGCAGTCTCTTCAGAGGAAGACAAAAAGTATTTATCCTTCTCCTCCTTCCAACCTTTCTTTCTTTCTTTCTTTCTTTCTTTCTTTCTTTCTTTCTTTCTTTCTTTCTTTCTTTCTTTCTATTACTTTCTTTTATTTTTCTCAGCTATTTAGTCGCTTAGCAGATCGATCCAAAACAAATTCAGTTCCTTTGTTGTTTCCGCTCTTCCTTGATTCCTATACTTTCATTAATTTTCTCTGTCGCTCCTTCTGCCCATCCTTCCTTCCTCCCTCCCTTCCATCCTTCCTCCTTTCCTACCTTCCTTCCTACCTACCTCCCCTGGTAGGTGACCTCAATTACAGGATCAGGGAGCTTAGGGGTCAGAACTAATCTGTGCCCATGCTATGGCACACACACACACACACACACACACACACACACACGCAAAACTTCAATTCTCTCCCTTTCTACTTATTTAGTGTCTTGGTTCAACCGTAATTTCCTCTGAGCTAAATGAACGTAGCTTAGCCACTATGTTTACATTCGTTTTTTAGGCTTTAAGTTTCAGGGTCTCTATCGTGTGATTGGGTGACAGTATTGTATTATTCATAAAATGCATTGTGGATTTTATGTTGTCTGTTTGGAAATAAGATCTTTAAATGATTTGGAGAATACATAGATATGTAACGATATATAATGAATGAGATGTAATGCAAAACTGTGAAAAGCATGCATTTATTTCAGTTGGAAATATTACACTGCAGCAGTATACCGACAGGATTATTATTCCACTTGAATAGTGTTTGTGGAAAAAGTAAAGTGTTTATTACTGAAGCATTTAGGTCCTGTGGGCCCGGGGCTTAGCGCTCGGCGCTGCAGGGCTGGGAGGTTCCTGGAGGTTCACATCAACTTAAAGCATGTTTTCTCTGCTCACAAATCCTCCAAGCCATTCACAATGAATGTAGAGATTTCATGCCTGTGTGTATGTGTGTGTGCGTGTGTGTGTGTGTGTGTGTGAATCTCTGCTCTTACAGTGTGTGTGTGTGTGTGTGTGTGTGTGTGTGTGTGTGTGTGTGAATCTCTGCTCCTACAGTGTGTGTGTGTGTGTGTGTGTGTGTGTGTGTGTGTGTGTGTGTGTGTGTGTGTGTGTGAATCTCTGCTCTTACAGTGTGTGTGTGTGTGAATCTCTGCTCCTACAGTGTGTGTGTGTGTGTGTGTGTGTGTGTGTGTGTGTGTGTGTGTGTGTGTGTGTGTGTGTGTGAATCTCTGCTCTTACAGTGTGTGTGTGTGTGTGTGTGTGTGTGTGTGAATCTCTGCTCCTACAGTGTGTGTGTGTGTGTGTGTGTGTGTGAATTCCTGCTCTTACAGTGTGTGTGTGTGTGTTTGTGTGCGCGCGCGTGTGTGTGTGTGAATTCCAGTAGGCCCACTTGCAGTGCGGCTGCAGTGTGTTGTTTGCGTGTGTGTGTGTGCATGTGTGTGTCTGTGTGTGTGTGTGTGTTTACGAGCCAGAGAGCGTGCGAGAGAGAGTGTGTTAGAGCGAGGCAGGTTAAGCGCGCAGGGGGAGAGCGAGGCGGAATGAGAGACACATGCGGGAGGACGACCTCTCCAAGTCTGAGGAGTTAGTGCCGCAAAGCCCCCAGAGGAGCGGCTCCCCAGAGGGCTCACGTCTCTCCTCCTCCTCCTCCTCCTCCCTTCTCTTCCTCCTCCTCCCCCCTCCTCCATCCTCCTCCTCCTCTACCTCCTCCTCATCCTCTACCTCCTCCCCCTCCTCCTCCTCATCCCTCCTCCTCCTGCTCCTCCTCCCTCCTCCTCCCTCCTCCTCCTCCCTCCTCCTCCCTCCTCCTCCCCTCTTCCTCCTCCTCCTCCTCATCCCTCCTCCTCCCTTCTCCCCCTCCTCCCCCCCCTCCTCCACCCTCTTCCTCCTCATCCTCTACCCCCTCCTCCTCCTTATCCCTCCCTCCCTCCCTCCCTCCCTCCCTCCCTCCCTCCCTCCCTCCCTCCCTCCCTCCCTCCCTCCCTCCCTCCCTCCTCCTCCTCATCTCTTCTCCTCCTCCTCGCTTCTCCTCCTCCTCATCCCTCCTCCTCCTCCCTCCTCCCTCCTCCTCATCCCTCCTCCTGCTCCTCCCTCCTCCTCATCCCTCCTCCTGCTCCTTCCTCCTCCTCCTCCTCCTCCTCCTCCTCCTCATCCCTCCTCATCCCTCCAGCCTCACCGTCTTTATTTCCCCCCGCGCCTGCCGGTAATTCTCCACATTCATCATTTCATCGCTTTCTCTTCATCCCCTCCATCCCAAAAGAGATGAATAGACATGAATCCATTAGGTTGCATAATTTCAGGTTCGCTGCGGCTGCGGGCCCACTCTGTGCTATTGTGCGGATTTCAATGCGACCCGGGACGTGGCTTCGGTGCAGGACGCCTCACCCCCCCCCCCCCCCCCCCCCAAGGGATGGATGGGGGAGACTCTGGTGCGGCTCTCCCGTCGTCCCCTGGTCCTGGTCCAACACGAAGACCAGGACCAGGACCAGGGGACACGCAACACGAGGCGGGTCGCTGTCGTCTAGAGAGGGCGTTAAAGTAAATCCGTAATCCTTGTTTTACTGAAAATAAATTTAAAAAATAACTGTAGTTTTGTAAAAAAAATAATAATAAAAAATAATAAAAAATAATATATATATATATATATATATACCCTGAACTGTGAGTGAACTGTACTTCTCCAGAGAAACGTCAGTCACACTGATAACACTGCCGCCATGTTTTCTACGGATGCGTTCACACACTTACGCAATGATTTGCATTTCAATGTGTTGTGAGCTGCGATTTGTTTTACTGTGTTTTTCCACCATTTCTTTCCTCCAACTTTTTTTTTTTATGAAAGAGGACGAAGGATGTGTGTGTGTGTGTGTGTGTGTAAAACAAGAGATCCTGTCTCTCTATAAAGGTGTCAACCCCCCACTGACTTGCAACCGGATGACATTGCCTCCAAAATAAAAAATAACATCTCCTGCCAAAACCTGGAGCCTCTCTTCCTGCAGGCATCCCTCCGGATCCTCTCTGTCCTGACAACAGTACTGTTTGACACTCAAGTGAGGTGTGCAGCAAAATAGATGAAATGGCTGTTTAGGCCATGAAATGGTCTATATATTTATTCGATTTTTTCAAACCTTGGGTTGTGAAAATAAATCTAGCTTTGATTTGTATTTTATGACATGATCAATAAGGCTGAGATGATGTACTCGAACCGGTTCATGCTGTGATCGTTTAATAGCGAATTCTCACAAATGTGAAAAGGTCATTTGTTCAAATAAATCATGTTTGCTCTTTGATGCTATGTGTGTGTGTGTGTGTGTGTGTGTGTTGTCAAAACGAGAGAGAGAGGAAGCGACACGGAGGTTGTAGTCGAGGAAGTGGAGAGATAACGTGTCCCAAAAAATCCATTAAAGAAGAAGAAATGTAACAACACTAGTGGCTGATGGGGGAATATCTGAGAGGACTACAAGGACACTCGATCTCCCCAATCTTTGTTTCTCTCTCTCTCTCTCTCTCTCGCTCTCTCTTTCACACACACACACACACACAGCATCAAAGAGCAAACGACAAGAGCTCTAAAGGAAAGCTCTCTGCCACTGTTAAATGACAATTCTGAAGAGAGGAGAAAACAGTACGGCAGCCAAAAGTTTTGCAGTGTCTTTGTAGTGACATATATGGGTCAGCACCACTACAGATACCCCCCAAGGACCGGGTGGGGGGGGGGGGGGGGGGGGGGGGGGGGAGAGAGGGATGGGGGAGGATGCGGAGGGAGACAGGGAGGGAGAGAGAAGAGGAGAGGTAGAGACATGGGTGAATGGATGGAGGGAGAGCGATGCAGCGAGGGGGGAAGAGAGGAGAGCAAGGAGAGAGGGGTGACAGAGGGAAGGGGGGGGAGAGAGGGATGGGGTGGATGGGAGGAGGGAGGGAGGGAGGGAGGAGAGAGAGAGAGAGAGGAAAGGTGGAGGGAGGTAGAGTGTATGAAGGGATGGAGTGAGGGGTGCAGGGAGGAGGGAGGAAGAGAGGAGTGGAGGGAAGGAAGAGGGGTGAGGGAGGGAGGGAGGGAGGGAGGGAGGGAGGGAGGGAGGGAGGGAGGGAGGGAGGGAGGGGGAGAGGGGTGGGAGAGGGAAGGTGGAGGGAGGGAGAGTGCATGGAGGGATGGAGTGAAAGCTGCAGGGAGGGGGGGGGAGAGAGGAGAGGGAAGGTGGAGGGAGGTAGAGTGTATGGAGGGATGGAGTGAGCGGTGCAGGGAGGAGGGAGGAAGAGAGGAGTGGAGGGACGGAAGAGGGGTGACGGGGGGGGGGGGGGGGGGGGAAGGTGGAGGGAGGGAGAGTGCATGGAGGGATGGAGTGAGAGCTGCAGGGATGGGGAGGAAGAGAGGGGTGGGAGAGGGAAGGTGGAGGGAGGGAGAGTGTATGGAGGGATGGAGTAAGAGCTGCAGGGAGGGGGGGAGGAAGAGAGGAGTGGAAGGAGTGAGGGGTGATGAGGTGGGTAGAGAAGGATGGGAGGTGGGAGGAGAGAGGGAAGGTGGAGGGAGGGAGAGTGTATGGAGGGATGGAGTGAGAGCTGCAGGGGGGGGGGGGGGGGAGTGACCGAGAGGGGGAGACGGGAGGGGAGAGGGATTAAAAGATGAGTGGTAGAGAGAGACAAGGAGGTATGTTAGGGAGTGAACACAGTGTTGGATGTTGAGGGACGCGGCCCAGCAGCTGGCCAGAAGGTCAGCGGGTCCACAGGAACGTGTTCCTCTAGACAGGGGAGGGATTTGAACTAAGCACCAGTAGCAGACATGTGGAGGAAACATGCAGGGCTGTGGGTTTGGACCGCGGTACCATGGTACATGGGTTTAACATGTTTCAGGGCAACATGCTCATGGGTGCTCATTCCACCCTGATATGGTCATTAATATCTCGATAACGATATATATCACAATATCATGTTTTCTGGTAATTCAATAAATAAATAGTCCATGAAATAACCACATGGTAAAGCCTATTTTTGTATTTAAAGCCTTTTATTAACATAACATAACAGTTAACATAAGTGTAATTATAATTACGTAAATATTGCCGTAACAAAGTTCGGCCTCGAGTTTTTCGACATTGCAATAGAAACGATATAGAAAAATATATATAATATCATAAATATAATATAATATCGTTTCAACGATATATATCGCCCAACATACACACTTGCGTCTATAAACACTTCTGAAAACCACCAAATTACTTTAACTTTTTTTTTTTTTTTTTTTTAACTTAGCCTACTTTCCTTTTGCGTTGCCTTGTCTGATGTAGTTTCACTGCAACACATTTAACAGTGTGTGGTAAATTATACAGTATTTGTAATAAGTTTTGTAATAAGTAATTTTCCTGAACTGTCTCACTGTGCACTGAAGTGTGCCACCCATTTGAATCTAATTGTACATAAATAGGCCTACTGTCTGATTAATAGCTTGGAATATGTCCTCGGTGTCTTTAATCTTGTTTTTCGCCTGATGCAACGCTGGTACTTTTCTACTGTTTTTCCGCAACAAAACAACAGAAAGAATCCGTCAAAAAACAAACAAACAACAACAACAACAATAATCCAGAACCGTTAATATGTCGGCCATTTTAGAAGACGCCTTCCCGCCGCTCTTTTTCTCCGGGGCCGGCGGCGGCTCCATCCGTCTCCCGGCGCCGGGGCAGCGGTGCCTGTCGGCGGGCCTCCAGGTGAGGCCGTCCCCCCTGATCACCAATCATCCGGCAATCTAGCCTGGAGGCGTCGCAGCGGGCGGCGCGACGAGGCTATTAAGTCCCGCTGGAGGACGGCCCCCCGCTGTGCCGCTGAACGAAGCCGTCGTCGCCTGATCTGCTCGGAGCCAGTCGAGACGTTAATGTAGGTGCTGTACACGTCGTGTTTATGACCCTTTTAGCTGTACCTTTCTGGATGTATCTCAATATAGCGACACACGGCAATGGCGGCGGGTACGACATTGCAACGTTAAAGACAGCAGTACATACAGCTCGGCCTGTTCGTTGTGAAAACCCCCAGTCTCCACTTTAGTAGTTAAAAATGATGAGAAACAGTTGAGGGCATTTATGGATTCAAAAAAAGGCGAACCCATAAAGTAAACTAGGAATATAATTTGTGGAGAGCAAGCCAGATATGAGGTGAAGCCGTGTTGTTTAGCAATCATAACAACTTATAAATGATTACCCTTCAGAGTGCAGAGGAAGCTAGGAGGGCCGCCAGGGAACACAAACATCATTTTCTTTTTGTTAAAACGTAGCAATTAAAGATATTTTGTTGTTTCGACTGGGTAGTTATGTTTTTATTAATGAACTCTCAAATGTCAAAACAATGTTTTTGATATGGTGGCCACTCAAATTGCCTCACATTCACCCATTCATGTTCACCAATTCATCCATTCACTAATTCACCCATTCATTCATTCACATCCACTCATTCATGTGCAGCTATTTGTATTCCTGTGTTCACCCATTCTCATTCACATTCACCCGTTCATACAAAGATGGTGGTGATGTCGCCTGCTCCAGCCAGCTCGTCAGGAGGAGTCGACCAGTAGGAAGCGGGAAACGAACCGGCAACCCTCCCATGCAGTCACATGACGACCTGCCCTCCCTCCTGATCTACTGCGGGCTAGGGTAGGTTATCCCTCGAACCCGAGGCAACAGCTACAGTTGTTTTCTTTATTTTTTTCTGAGTCGCCGTGAACTAGGGGGGCCCAAAGCGCATGGCCGTCTTGTGACGGATGCAAAATAATGTTGTTTTTTAAAAAATGTTTGCGTCCAAAGTGTACTAAATAGAAAAATACCGCCACACTTCATGGTCCATGAGTTTTGCTCCATTCAAACAATATGATTTCTAGTTCTCGTTTGTGCCACGCTACAAATATGAGGCGAAATTTGTGCTTTGGGTCTAACAGATGAGGGGTATATTCTTTGTCCCTGTCCTTTGCGATGTACTATTTCACTATTCAGTAGGGGTTAGTCTTGCAGCGGTTTCTAACTATTCCTACTCAAACTGTCATCCCAGTGATTATTGTAGCGACATGGTAGCGTACAGAGTATGATTAGCATAGAGACATGGTAGCGTGCGTAGCATGATTATCGTAGAAACATGGTAGCGTACAGAGTATGATTAGCATAGAGACATGGTAGCGTGCGTAGCATGGTTATCGTAGAGACATGGTAGCGTACAGAGCATGTTTAGCAGAGACATGGTAGCGTGCGTAGCATGATTATCATAGAGACATGGTAGCGTAGGTAGCATGATAATCATAAACATGGTAGTGTAGGTAGCAGGATCACCGTAGAAACATGGTACACAGCATGGCTAGCATAGAGACATAGCATACGTAGCATGATTAGCTTCTTTCTTTCTTTCATTTTCTCGAGAATTCAGCTGCCTCGGGTAACGGCTATATCTTCATGGCCAAATAATGTTTTGTTTTAAAATAATGGCATAGTATTAAACTATTAGATCCGAACGGGACATGCAGCTGCCTAAACACGCTGCGGCACCACACACCATCATAACCGTTTTGTTATTTTGCACCCTGTCACTCTCTTGAAGCAAAGTCATAATAAAAGTCCCCAGCATTTGGGGGACTATTAAAGTGTAACGCGATGCCAAAGCACTCATGCCATGTTTTTCCTACAGTTGCTTGGTTCTGTCACTTTAACAGCACTTTGCAGATGCACTTTGGCTCAGCCAATCAGAAGTAATGTCTAAACACCAAACATCCAATCCCAGCACAGCTGGCTTCAGCCAGGATGGCAGTTTGTCAGTGACAACTAGTGATTTATCGCCTATTTTGGTTCCTGGAAAAACATCGAGTCATTTAACGTGGACAATGACACGTAAAGCTGTGATCCTGTGTGATTAAAAATCTCTTCTGAGTTGGGTGAACTTCTGACGGCGTTGAAGGTGTGTATGTGTGAGGGTCTGGCCAGGGTGACTGCCATTTCATCCAGACTTTTAAAGAAATTTCCCATGTAAACACCTTTACATTGCCTTCCTTCAACAGTAACGTATGTAAGTATGTAAGTATGTAAGATGAATTACTTTACATTAATTAACACATTCTCCCAGAAGACATTTATTTGTACATTTTGCATTAATAAATGTGTACATCTTTGTTGATTATGAAAAAAACAAACAAGTGTAACACCAAATATACATAATCATTTAGTATATCTTCAAAACGCATGTTTGACCAGATATACACCCCATTGTTCGACGTTTGTAATCGAAAAAACTATTTGCAGTGTTGAAATGCATGTGTGCTTGTTAAGGCCAGAAGTGCATTGGTTAGTTGACATGGTTGAATATTAACATCATATTCTAAATACTTCCGTGTCAACCGACTCCATAGCTAAAGCGCTGTGCATGCCCAGTCTAGACTCTGACGCAGTCGCAATATAGATTCAGATTTTATTGGCTTTCTCTGCAGTTTCTTGAATGTGGTTGGACCATTTGGTATTTTCTAGTTTAATTGTCCTGTCTGCACGTGAACTTTCAAACAGTGCCTGCATGGCCCCCCTTGGCTCAGAGCTTACTGAACAACAACTTAATCACTAATCGTTTGTATCTGCAGTGCCGTGGCTGAGGGGTAATGGAACTCAAACTACAGCGCCATTAACTTCATGATGATGGGGGGGGGGGGACTCGCTTCGGTGGATGCCAAAGTTAGAAGTAGCCACCGGGAGAGTTGACGTTGTCACATGGTGGTGTATGCTGTTCATTTAATTGGTGTGAATGGGAACAAACATTCTTTTTAATGTCTGAGTATGGTTTTCTATTGTCTGGTCGTTCCAGAGTCACCACATCAAACCAATAATCATGGTGGTCTGATGGGTCATATTTTCCTCTCGTCTACCTGTATGCATCCTTGAGTTAGATTTCCTGCCTCTCTGTATTCACTGTCTAACCCCTACCTGCTCCTTAATGACCTGTCTCTGTATTCACTGTCTAACCCCTACCTGCTCCTTAATGACCTGTCTCTGTATTCACTGTCTAACCCCTACCGCCTCAATGACCTGTCTCTGTATTCACTGTTAAAATGTCTTATAAATGACAAAGTTGTAATTAGAAACTTTAGGAATTAGGTACATGTACAGTATAACAGTTAACAGCGGCATCTGTTTGTGGTCTTCCTGTTAAATATACAAACTATAAAAGGGGTTTTAGATATAATCCATGTTCATGAGGAATGTAGAACTTCAGTGCCTTACTGTAATACCATAATATAATATAGAATCATTTCTCATGTTGACATATTAAATCCTCCTCGTCTTGCAAATCACACTATGTTCGGGAGATCAATAGGATGAATGATTAATTATGTGGCCAATGCATTCAATTTCCGAGGGGTAAAGGAACCACCGTGGGTAGTTTACGCCGGCAGCGATCATCTTTTTGTTTATGGCTGTAATTACGGGCCCTTGGGAGCTCGATAAATGTGAGGGATCCACCCAGGTCTTTGCACAAACACCCGGTCATCCAAACACGGCAAGCCAGATAAACATTGGGGAGTGGTGAACGTTGACATTTCAGAGAATACACATAGCCTGTGGCCAACGGCGGGGAGGAGGGGAAGAGAGAGAATGCGGTAGGCAGGTCTTTTTTCTAAGTTTAAGAAAATAAAAGTTAATTTCTTACCGGGGGGATAAAAAAAACACCTGAATTTGACAAAACTTCGTAGTCTCCGGCTTCGCCACGTTTCCTTCACTTTCCTTCCCCGCACCTTCATCCCTTGCAGCGGAGCAATTTTACCATGAAAAAAAAATAAAAGAAAGAAAAGGCCATAAGACGTGGGGGGAAAAGAAGAAATCAGCAAAACATCTATCGGGCAGAGAGAATGGCTCCATGTGCTTCTGCACGATTAGAGTCGCCGGCAGGCTGCTGCACGGCCACACATTCACGTTAGGAACATTAACAGCATTTCCTCAGGATAAAAGACACACAATATAGCAGCAGTAAAATGACATCCCCTCCTTGCCTGAGCCCAGTTGGGGAAGTTCCACTTAATGTCAAGCCATTTGATTCTGCTCTTATTGCCAATGCTGATTTATTTTTCCGTCCATCTTGGTCCCCTCTGGTCAAATTGAGTGCCGGTCAATCGGCATAGAAATGACAATATTTGGCGTCTGTGGCGCTTATAGAATATAGAACGATGGCGGCGTCTCCTGTTAGGGACGCAATGTGGGCGCGCGCAGAGAGATTGGTTTCCTCGACACACACACACACACACACGAGACAAGATTTCATAAGAGATGTCAGGCGGGGGTGAGGCGGGGGTGCTGGAGAAGTCATCCAAGTTGGAATCAAAGGCAGAGAAAGATGTTGCAAAACGTTTTGTTGTATTTACAGTTGTACACACATGAAAATGGTCTGTTAGTTTGTCGTAGTTAAATAGGAACGGGGACGATTTTAAGAGAACAAGATTTGACCACTGCCATGCAATAATGATCAAAAGCCTGACTCTGGAGCGGTGGCAATGAAGAAACGTAGTTCTGTCTGTCTGTTGAGACGGTGCTTCTTCTTTTCTTCATTTGGTCAGTCAGTGTGTGCCAGGTACACATCGTCCACCTTCACAGCCCCACTGTCTCATTCAGATCCTTCCTGATGTAGACACCGAGAACTGAATCCAAGAGGCACCAATATTTATACAGTAGGTCACGTATAGACGTGATCATAATTGTACACGCAATGTAGCGGATGACTATGATCAAAATTTATCAAATGAAAACAACTAATGGTCCAGATGGAAATTGGCAACTTTTCCTTGTGTTGGTTGGTATAGCCAGACTGCTGTAATGTGGTGCGGGAGAGGGAGGGAGGAAAGCAGGAGGGTTGACACAGGCATACCGAAGGTTGCTAGTAAGGGGAGTCCCAGACCCAGGTGGAGGAACCAGGGAGGGGAGCCCCAGAGCTACTGTGGGCCCGGGGGGGGGGGGGGGGGGGACCAGGGAGGGAAACCCCAGACCTACTGTGGGCCTGGGGGGGGGACCAGGGAGGGAAGCCCCAGACCTACTGCGGGCCCGGGGGGGACCAGGGAGGGGAGCCCCAGACCTACTGTGGGCCCACGTGGAGGGACCAGAGTGCCAGCAGCCACAGCAGCAGGGGCAGCCCGGTGCCCGGTTTGGCGGCGGCCCCCCGGTGACTTCCTCTGGCCCCTGATTCCATGTCGGGGTACTTTTCAGAAAATGGCCGGATGATGTTTAAGTCTTGCCTTTCTTCCTCTTCTTCCGGCTTCTTCTCCTCACTGCTCTCCAACTGAAAACAAAAGAATAATACAGGAACGTTTAGTATTAGTATTTCAGAAATTAACATTTGGAGTCTATGGTATGTACTTGAGGATTCACCCATACAGGAGATGTGAATTGCATATTTATTGTTTTGATTAAACGTGTTGAAAGTCATCTCAGTGCTAGAGTAAGAACAATCTAGACTCTGATCTGAGGTGAGACCATGTAATGATGATTATTTTAATAATAATTATTATAATATAATCTTCTTAATGACAATCGTGGTGACCATGACCTCTGCTTGAGGTCACAGTGACATCACTAACTGTGGTGCCCCAGGCAAGAGATTAGTCACCAGATCTAATTGAAGAACAGCTGCAATATTCACAGCAGAAAATAATATTTGTATATCGTCATCGTCATCAAACGATGACATTTTAATTGTGTGTGCGATACAATTATCATGAACTGAAGATCAAAACATGAAAAGCTGATGGCCTGCACTATAAACACCTCTCTATTAATATGTCATTCTGCAGGGTTAACACAACGGGCAGCTTCCCTGCCGGTGTTATTTCCTCTTGTTCACGTGTCGGAGCCGAGGGAGAAAGCACTCTATGTCATTCAGTTTGAAGCCTGAACTTTGGAATGGACAGCGAGGTCCAGCCAGAGGACCCGATGGCGGTACCTTCCAGTAGTGGTTTCCACTTTGCTGGCTCTTAGCTCTTAAGGCGTTTATATTTTGGCCCAGTGGGCACATCTCGTTGCTCATCTAGTCACCCTGACAAGAGGGGTGCTTGCTTTCAGCCCTTTTTTGTCACGCTGCGTTGGGTTTTCTTCTGAAGTGTAATACCGGGGAAAGAAACATGCTCCTCTGAGGTCACTTGTATCTGGTTAAAAGCAGGGCGATCCTGGTTAAGACCAGGTTGGAACAAGGAAACAGAAAACTAGTGAACAGGAACTAGACTCGTTTGTGGCAGCTCATGTCCAGTGTAGAGATATGATAGTCATCATATTAACGTAAACTGCTATGTTAATATTACATTACTCTTCAAATTACTTTTTCCACTTTCTACTGGAATACATTTCATGTTTTCCTTCAACAAATACAAATGGCTTAAACGAAGGAAATACGAATTCATATCCAGTCTATACATTGTACATTTATAAATCTTTACAGTTATTATAAGTGACATTCACGATGCCATTGCCATTTTCACCGTTATTATTGTTGGTGTTTTTATTGTTATAGTGTCCTTAAGCTCCTCTGTATCTGGAGCGTTCCCATAAAACCAGGCTACCTAGGAGAGGTATTCCAAGCATGCATCAGAAATCGAAACGTCTGCAGATGCCAACGCATTGTCTTGCGTTGGCATCTTCTCTTACCTACCCACCCATTCAAACATGTAGAGACCCTATAATGAGTCGTGTTTCCCAACTCTCAACCGGCAGGCAATGCACCTGATGGAAATAAATGAAGCCTATCATTGGAACTATTTGCTGTCTTTGCGGTAAAAGTTCATTTTGTTAATGTTTACTGTACTTCGCTAGCACATTGTTACAGCTCATTTCTCAGCAAGGTATCACAACAACGGAATCTTCCGCATGGCAGTATACTGTATATGAAATACCAGCGTAGGAGATTTATCTCTAAATTGAATATAGGTTTTTCCGAGAGAGGCTTAACTGTGGGAGGGTGGGAGGGCTAAGGAGGAGGAGATCGGAGCAGAGCCTGGGAGAGATGAAGAATGAGAGAAGGATTAGGGGGGGGGGGCTGAGGGAAGAGGGAGACGGGGCAGATGGGTATGAATAAATAAATATTAACACAAGAGGGTTGATTCTATTGCAGTAAACACCTACAGCTAATCTTTCACTGGAGAGGAGGAGGATGATAGTAGCAGGCAGGAAAGAGAGGAGACGGGGACGTTCTGTGCCTGGATGTTGCTTAGATCTTGCTTTCTTCTGCTCTCTGGTGTTTGTTTGTTTTTTTTTGGACTGGGTTGCATTGAGTCGGAAGCGATCGCAGTGTTTCTCGCGGTGCCGTTCAGGATCCCAGCGTGTGGAGTTGTACACATTACGTAAACATCTCAAGCATAGAACAACATTGTTGTTCTTCGCTTACTCAGAGGCTATTTACTATTCATTATTTCATAGCTGTCAACATTGGGATTTGGAAATGAGGGAAATTTTCTGGCGCCCCGGGCCTTTCCACCACTGTCCACATACCCCTTACATTTAGACAAGGCTACACACAGTGAATCCTAAAATCACCACTTGCTTTAAAATATCAGTGCAACAAGGATTGGGTTATGTAGTTCCTACATTAAGTCAATGACTACAAATAGGTGGTCGGGATCGGAGGGGAGTGTAGCAAACATCAAATAGGCCTGGCGGTTATGCCTACTGTCAGTGTTACCACCAACCTTTTTTACATTTTTTATAAGAGATTAAAAATACGGGAGATTTAAGGAAAATGTTTAAACCGGTGCACTGAGAGGGAAGAGAAGGGTCAAATACGGGAGAATCCCGGGAAAAAATGGGAGGGTTGACAGTAGGTATGCTATTTAGTCATTTAGTCGTCACTTTTATCCAAAGAAACTTACAGTGAATCTTTGGATGCATGTCACTAGAGGAGTAAGCATTTTAGGTCAGGTTAGGGCATCTCGCCCAAGGAATTGGGCGAGATGAGAATTATTGTCAATTGAACGTGTTGAGAAAAAGGCATCTCCCCCCGATGAGCCATTCCTTTTTAGTCATCATGGGTGTTACTGCTGTGGGTGGAGTAGAACAGCTGTGTTTTCTGCTTACACTGGTGAAGTCCTGGAGGGTCTGAACACTGACCCGGGGCTGCTCCTTGATGACCAGGGGTGGGGGTCGGGAGGTCGGCGAGGGGGTGCTGTCCATGGGAGAACCGCCGCCGCCGCCAACGCCACCTCCCATGGAACTGATGGCGTTTCCTGGAACAAAACGGCACATATTTTGATCAGATGTGTCCTTGTTGTGTTCCTCTCTCGAACGCCATTAAAGCCACAGGTAGAGTTGCCATGATTGGCTTCTGGTGATGTCATGTCTATGAGTCAGAAATTAGTGACATTTTCCCAGTGGACGAGTTGAAGGCTAACTGACGCTCTTGTGGTCTAGAACCGTGTTTTTCAACCTGTGGTTCATGAGGGTACCGTGCAGATGGTATGTGAGATTTTATTCTTGAAATAGACAAATTTACAATAATAGAAAAAAATATATAGATCATCGAAAATAAATATATTGTAAATATAGTATTATGGCTTGTTATTTCAAAAATAGTGTCACTTTGTGCATTCCATCATATGCATTCCATGTTTTCCATTGTAATGTTTTCCATTGATGTTTTGTGTAAATTTGTGTTAGCTAAATAAACACACAGGGAGCATAAGCAGCTTTGCTTCAGACTTTTTCTCTCCACTGTTTCCCACTGGCCATGGCTTTGCAGTAATAACTGTGTATAAAGGGGGTGGTCCGCGAAAGGTCTTGATGACAATTTAGTGGTACACCTAAAGTCAAAGGTTTGATGGCTTGATCTTGTAGGGCAGTAATTAACATTAACTGCATAGTTCCATTAGTAGAGACGGTATCTAAAATGGTGTGTGTGTGTGTGTGTGTGTGTGTGTGTGTGTGTGTGTGTGTGTGTGTGTGTGTGTGTGTGTGTGTGTGTGTGTGTGTGTGTGTGTGTGTGTGTGTGTGTGTGTGTGTGTGTGTGTGTGTGTGTGTGCGCGCGCCTGGGCATGTGTGCATTCGAAATGGCAGCCTTACATTTTACCCATGTTGTAAGTGATAATTGCCATCATTTTGGGGATATTTTTGTTAACACACATCAGTCTGACAGCACATTGTATACAGCAGCATGCATTGACTGTCAGTATATACTATAAATAATCAATACTAATAGTAATTTAGCAGACATCCAAAGTGACTTATAGCCAGGGCTCGGAACAATCAAAGCATATAATCATATATTATATGCATATTGGAACAACTAATCACAGCACAGATTTTTATAAACGGCATAGCTGTGGAGAAAGAAAGGTAGTATTGGTACTTGGGCACCATCGTGCCAACACTGACTATCTGCAAAAAGGTCCATCAGAGACTGAGAAAGTTGAGGGGTTTTAACATTGACAGATCGCTCTTGAAAATGTTTGAGTAATCTTTGGTCAATTTTAACTTTTGAAATGATCTGTTGGTTGGGCAACCTCAACATAATAAGCAAAAATAGGCTGGGAAAGATTGTTAAACTTTTCCAAAAAACTATTGACACCAACTTGAATAATCTTGGCCATGTTTTAACAAGTTTTGATTGGTGGACAAGATTGGACTCCTGCCTTTAGGGTGGAGGTACACTTTCTATAAGAGGGTCAAGTCAAACAGATATCCGAGATCATTTGTTCCATTAGCTGTTGTGTTTTTAAACAAGCTGAGTTGCTATTGCACACACAATATTGCACACACACTGGT
The DNA here is from genome assembly GCA_030340625.1 of Merluccius polli. Lineage (NCBI taxonomy): Eukaryota > Metazoa > Chordata > Actinopteri > Gadiformes > Merlucciidae > Merluccius > Merluccius polli. The sequence goes on along the minus strand of JAOPHQ010000317.1, from coordinate 39,138 downwards.
TGCTATTGCACATACACTTTAACAGAGAACTGATGGACTCTTAGTGCTTTATATCTCATTGCAGTTTTATTAGGATGACATCTACGGTATGTTATATGTATTTGTCTTTTATTTATTATTTTATAATTATTATTTTATTGTGTAATGGTTGTGTTGACTAGTGTTTGCAAACCAAATTGCCCCTCGGGGACAATAAAGACTATCCAATCCAATCCTACAAACATTTTAAGTGCTGCCTGATCAAGTTTGTAAAAAAACTACACAGTGTGCAGAGTAGCTATAGGTGGGGCCAGGTTAGCGTAGTGCCTCGGGTGTTCAACTCCCAGCCGAAAGGTACTGTATTCGATCCCCAAGGTCCACAGCCTAGCCTGTAGGCATCCTTGAGCAATGGATGCCTAACCCCTTGCCTGCTCCTTGAAGGGCCCCTATTTTACCACCAGGTGTGATGTTGATTAGGTGTGATGTTGATCAGGTGTGATGTTGATTGATCAGTCAAAATCTACCCTCTAGTGACATCACATAGATAGATCAGCCTACCAGCCTATCCAGTGGACTGTACCACTGGGTAGGCTGATTTATCCATATATCTGGGTGAGCACTCCCACTTGTGATGTCACTAAAGGGTAGATTTTGACTTTGATTTTGACATGGCTTGTAACGGCTAATCAACAGCACACCTGGTGGTAAAATAGGGGCCCTTTAATGTTGTGTCTGAATTCACTGCTCTCACCTTGGTGAAAAGCATGGGACTAAATGATCAGTATATGCGGCTGATGAGTGACGACGCTGTGCTTACGGAGGCAAGTGTTGCTGCTGAACATGTTGAGGATCTGTTGGCAGTCCTGCCACTCGTTGCCGCTGGCTTCACACGTGCACCACTGGGACACCTCCATGCTGCTGTTATTCACGTAGTTAGGAGTCATAATTGTACCTAATGGGGGGGGGGGGAACACGGATATTGTAGAATTGAATATGAATGATACATTATTACAATAAGAACGTTATTTTATGGTGCTGTTCTAAATACGCAAAGACATTTATTAAATAGATAAAGGTCTGGTCTGCTCCTCACCTATGAGTCCCGTGTAGGCCTGTAGACACCTGGCTCGGCTCTCTCGCCCACAGCCCGACAGAGGCTGGCAGTTGTGCTGGAAATCTGCGAACCGGGATCTGAAGAAAAATAGCAGAGCCAAAATGGACAGACTTTTATTTTGAAAGCCTGGACCTTCTCAGTGCTGTCACTTTATTGTATTTTGTAAAGTATTTTGTTCTGGGTCAGTAGATCCTATCCCAGTTAATCAGGTGGAACATTAGAATTCTCATAGTTCCTGTTGCTGACCTACATGGCTTCCACGGTAACCTGCACATCTACAGTTCCTCCAATGACCTTCTCACCTGCACCACTGGTCCAGTGGACCTTCTCACCTGCACCGCTGGTCCAGTGAACTTGCTCACCTGCACCACTGGTCCAGGGAACCTTCTCACCTGCACCGCTGGTCCAGTGAACCTTCTCACCTGCACAGCTGGTCCTTGGAGCAGAACGTCTGCAGACTGAGGCAATTGGGCTTGTCTGCCCTCTCCTCCCCACTCCGGGCACTCTCCTCGAAGGAACACGAGGGAACGATGGTCTTGCGGCGGCGTTCCCCACACAGCGGATCAGAGCACGGGCAGAAAAGCAGGGCGAAGCTGTACTCCTCGGGCACGCGCTCGAGGAAGCGCCGCAGCGCCCGGTGGCACTTCTGCCGGTTGCAGCTGCTGTCGGAGCCTGTGGCGCGCTTGGTGCACGCCACCACGTACTCGGAGCGCAGGGAACCACACTTCTCGTACAGGCCGCAGTCCTGCGCTGCCTTCAGACACTGGTTCTGTCCGTCCACCGAGTGGGAGGAGGCTGGGGGTGGAGTCAACAAAATTGAGGACAAATAAATACAAATGGTAAATGGACTGCATTTACAGACCTGTGGCCACTCAAAGTGCAATAATTGCCTCACATTCACCATTGCTTTGGATGGAAGCGTCTGCTAAATGACTAAATGGTAGCAAGTAGTAAGCATGGTGTGACTGTGATGTGTGAGGTCCATACCTGACATGATGGACGCCATCTGGGACATCTCTATGTTCCTGACTAGGCTCAGCTCCAGCTCCTCATAAGGAGAAACCTCGTACTCCTCGTAGGCTGAGGAGACACAAGTGGAGCCATGGTCACGTGTCCACCATTTTGGATATGTACGTGGTGTGCGCAGACTACACACAGACATGTATCACTGCACTCATGCAGTCACATAGTCACACAAATGCTGTCATTCACAAGCAGGCAAATGTGTACGTGCACACACAGACAGACACATGTACACACACTAGGTTTCTCTCTCTCTCACTCTGACACTCACACTCACTAACTCACTCAAGGGGTTACCTGAGAAGCGCACTGTCCAGTACACCTTGAGGCAGTGCTCCTCTCGCCGCGAGCCCCGCTGGCACTTGCAGGCCTGCAGGGGGCGATACTTCTGCAGCGCATGCTGCGCCTCAAGGCACTCCCAGCGGGCGTCCGTGCCCAGCGGCGCGACCGCCTCCTCGTTGACGCAGTACTCCAGCACCTGGTAGAGCACCGCGCACGGCTCCTGCTGCAGGCAGCCCTGCTCCTCCACCCCGCAGTCCAGAGAGCCAGACGCCAGCGCACAACCTGGCCAGCAATAGAATAGAAAGCCTTTATTGTCATTGCAACTAATTATTTTCATTGTCGATTAATCTAACAATCGATAAATGATAAAGATTTTAAAAAAGATAAATACAATGTAATTGTTGCACTAGAATTAATATAATTATTGCACTAGATCTCGTAGGTTTGCCCTAAAAAGACAAAGTCAACATCGACATATTGCATGTAAGGGGTCATCAAGGGGTGGATTGACTGGATTTACATGTTGTAGACACTGTGGTGGGGATTGTACCAGCAGCTCTTCAGCTGGAAGCTGACAACCTGCTTCAGCTACTTCCATAACCATGCTAGTAATCTCTGATCCAGCAGTCCCATGGCAGAACTTCTGGGGGGAGATGGCACAAAGCCTGGGCCGGAAACCAAAACCTGCAAGTTACGCCTTGTTTCCTGTTTCGTTACGGCGATAATCTACCAAAGAAAATGCATTTGCATGAGTGGATGAAGCTTTCAGAAGGGTATTTGAAGTGTATTTCTACGGTGGCTAGTCTACATGGTATTGATTTGAAAACTTTGTCACTTTTTTTACAGTTTACTACTGCTGGCCGAGTTTATGTTTGCTGTTAGCCAATTACGTGCCTCCAGATCCCCGCTTCCAGCAACATGATTGTTCAAAACAAATTTGAAGCAAAAGAAAGCGAAACGTCCAGTTAACCCAGATTTGAGCTTGTCTGCCACTAAAGTCTGATTTGTGAGACTACTGTGCTAGTGAGCGACATTGTAGTGGTAGTACAGCATAAGACCATCTCCAGGAGATGGGGTAGACTGAAGACATTAGATACTGTTACATGGGCAATATTAATTATAAAGGCATTACACAGCCATGTGCTGGCTGGTTACTGCAGGAGGTACTGCATTACCTTGTCTGTTCTTTACTGTAATGATGATGATGATGATTATTACTATTATTATTACGGTTATGATGTAAATGTCTCTCATATCAAGCCGACAGTCTGCTATTAAATCAAAGTACAACATATAAATAATATATGCTAGGGGCATGCTACATATTAAACAAATTACAAATTTTTCCCATTAGATTACTTTAAGGGGTCACCAGACCAGCACCGTTTCTAGATTGAGAACTTTTAATTTAAAACAATATTCATATGAAGATCACCAGTGGAATAACAAAGTCTGCCTGGCTCTTCTTGCAGAGAGGAATAAGCAATCGATGCACAGTGTGAGTAATTGTTTTTGACCTCGCCACAAACAAGTCAATTAAGTTAGCCCAATAAATACGAGGAGGCTTATTAACAAAATCTGATGTGAGCATTGAGTATGTGTTTTTATGAAAGCATGGCCAATGGGAAGATGCCAAACTACACTTGGAATGGATGATCTCAGCATTTTCTATGAGCCAGGCACGACCATACACATTGGTGGCAAAGAGGAACAATTGTAATAATTGTAAAGTCCTAAATAGCTTATCTGCTGCAGGGGGTCATTCTTGGGTGAAGAAGGCAGCAAACATTGAACCGATGCAAAGGTCATACGCTTAACATAAAATAAACTAATCATTTAATCCACAAGCATATGAGACATTCAACGACGATGAGACGGCAAACTTGGTTAGCCTCGGGCAGCAGGTGGACATCTGGCGTCATTGACCCAGCGGTGGATCTACGAAGTCTGCTCTGATTAATGCTTCTGGGTTCTGAATTGAGGAGGGATGGTGAGCAACTTGTGACCCCCCCCCCCCACTCATCCTCAAGAAACCAGTGAAACAATTAATGATCCACACCATCTCCTCTGGTCTACCTGGATCTCTGCAGGTGGCTGTAGGGGCATATAAGGGGAACTGAGGAACGTTTAGTGAGATTAGATCTTTTCACCAGAGAAGCACTGGGGCTCCTTCAAGCACCTTTGAAGATTCTATTTCCATGGAATACTTTGTGTCAAAACTACCAGCGACTGAATGCACTACCCTCTGAAATCAGCCAGTGTACTGTGCTGAGCGCAAAGTTGTTTGTCTAGTGACATTTCATATGACATCAGTCAATGACAATTCAGCTTTATTAAATATAACATGACAAATCTATATTATGTGGTGTCAAATGACAAATTACAGGACCCGGGGTAGCCTATTCCAGTGTAGACACCAACTCTAGCAGTGAAGTCGATGCTGAACCAAGGCAAACTCAACTCAAGGACTTGTTTTGTTTTCATCACAATAGGACCAATTTGCTCCACAAAACCGCAAGCGTGCCAAAACCCAGACCTGCAGTCAACAGTCATGATCCGTCTGTCATCCCTACAGTGGACATAGGTGTCATTACCAGGATGACATCAACAGCAGCCAAACCAGTAGAGCAGGCCGTCACCAGAGAGTGTCACGCCCATGGTAGAGGTAGTGCTGCTAACAGCGTTGGATCCCTAGTCGATGTGTTATGACAAGGTCTGAACTACAAAATCTCCCACGACTCCACCTTGCCAGGCTTTAAGTTATGCGCTTGTGGCCGAATCACAGTGGCACCTAAACTACGGGCGTAGTTTAGGTGTGACGACAGCGGCTCCTAAAGAGGTTATCGTAGAAGCTGCTATAGCTATAGCATCAGTTATATCTGAACTGGAGAGTATTTCTTCATTGAAATAAGAGCAAAGACTGGTACTGAAGGCTTTTCTCGATGGAAAAGATGTTTTGGCTCTCCTACGTCATATGGTTCATTGATCTGATTGGAGTTAGCGCGAGATAAATGGTGATAGACAAGACGGTTCATCCAACCACCTGTCAAGTATTTTTTGAAAGTGCCGGCCCTTTTCCAAACAGTTTTCAAAGACGACTTCCCAGATGGTTCTGTATAACCAACACAAACCATCTGGCGCATCATGTCATGGGGACTATTTATTAGCCGGTAGTATTTTGTAATCCAATAATTGTGGGATACAAACTACAAAGGCAACAATTTGGTTTGTGTTACAAAATATGATGCTCCATGCCTTTTTTTTTTTTAAATGATGGAAAAAATTTGGCAGCTTAAACCGATCATAGTAAACACTTTCACATTTTTTTTCCTCATCCAGACATATTGTTGGCAGTCTGCTCATTCACACAGCTGGTCAGCATTGAGATTGAGATCAGTGATTACAGTTGGGGTAAGGAAACATGCTCAAATATGGAGACCCTAAAGGTCAAGGAGTGTGATGTGAGCCAGTTGAAGAAGGATGCAGAGAGTTTGTGGATCTCTCTTTACTTGGTCTTCTACACAAGTGTCCTGGAATGAGAGGATTTAATATGGACACCGGAGGGTTAGAGAACATCTTCAGAGGCTGCAGCAGATCTCCCACCACGCTGTGGATCAGGAGCAGAGAGGCTACTTGGGTACAAATGGAGAGCCAGCTCTCTGTATCTGCGCTGCTCGAGGAAGGCTGTCTGATGTTAAAATGCATAAAAATGCATAAACGCTCTGGTTGCAGCTAAGGGTGTCTTCATGTGGATCAGGGATTATAAACTGATCACTGGTTAGAATTTCAACCGCTATGTCGCTTTTCAGAGGAGGTCTACATCTGCCCTTAACTGAGATCAGAGAGGGCCACGCCACCCATCCATCCATCTATCCATCTATATTGATTTATCCATTCATTCTTCCATATATCTGTCTGTCTATCCGTTCCTCTGTATATATTTTATGTATTGTCTAGAAGAATCCAAATGACTGAATCACTGAGAAATTAAAATGGGATTTGAAAAAAAAAACCTTCATTAAAAACCCTTGATTTATACTTTGGCCTATATTCAGTTTCTCAGGCCCTAACCCACTCTACTCCATCGAGATCTAGTTTGCACTGACCACCATTCATCAAACATAACCCTTCATAAGTGTTCATATAAACGCTCACATAACTGTTATTTAACTGTTATTTTTAACCATCTAATTGGAGCTTTTCTCCTTCCCGAGCCCTAATCACCTCCACCTGTACCTGTAGGCCTACGCTGCTGCACACATCGGAGAAGTGTTGATGTCGGTTTGTGCACCTAATGTATTTCACTGTAAAATGTCAACGTTGTGTCTGCGACTATACTGCAGTAATGACAATATCTGACCTCCGTAGAAACCATCCCTTTAAGGATTTCATGCACTTCACAGAAACTCTCATTGAGGTTAGAGAAAATGAATTGAGGCCATTGAGTCCATGCTGGAAAGTAAAGGCATAAAACACAACAAAAAAGCAACGATACAACATTGCACATACAGACTCCTCTTCCTTTTCTTTTAAACGTCAACATCAGACATATTCTGCTACTCGAGTATGGCCACAAAAGCAGGCATAACAAAGGCAGGACTAAAATAGCTCCACAGTAAACAGCGGTAGAGACCAGCTCTAAGCACCGCATCTTAAGCGCTAAGCCAGCGAGGGTTCCCAGCGAAGGTTCAATGTCACGGTTAAGTCCAGTTACTGGGAAGGTATGCTCGACTTGTGCTCTACAGAAGGGACCCCTACATCTTTGCGTAGTGGCGCGTTTTTGGATTGTGAGCAGAGCACAACATTCATATTCCTGGTTTGAAATATGCCTTAAAAAATTGGATTGTCAAGTCCTTTTCCCATGTCTGTCTTTACTTATGGAGCCCATAATATTGTTATGGTTGGTTGATTGATTGATTTAGATGAATTACATTATGTTCAATAGAGAGATTGGCAATGTGAGGCGGCATCAGGATAAACTGTATAATCAGCTTTAAAGAGGACAGGAGCATGAATTCATTTTATAGTCCTGGAATGAATTCATGAAAGTGATTTGTTGGCCAACAGATTTAAAAAAGGACTGGACAAAAAGTTTTAATGGCAATAGACGTAAAGATTGTCACACCAGTTTTCTCACACACAAGCCCAGAAGGATGGACACAACAAATAGTAGGGGTACAAGATTATTAACGATGTTTGCTGCGTACAGATGTATAATATGAGAGGTCTCACCACGGCACCATGAAGCTGTTTTGTTGAAAAGCATTCATCCTCTTTTACAAAATGCATATAATCACAATTGATGCAAGATTTTTTTTATGTATTTGATGTGTAATTGATGTAAGGCATTGCCTTAATGCTCACTGCCTTAATGATCGACTTGCATTGATCTAGAAGTCACTTCAGTCAAAATGTCAGGCACAAAAGCATTATTAATTCGTCTTTGTCAAGAAATATTAGAACTCAAGTTAATTGTGTTATCAGCAGCTAGTACATGGATAAGGAAGTATGATTTAAATGCCCATTGAGAAACTAATTTTAATCAATAGCAATTCTATGAAGCTATACACTGGGCTAAAAAATAAAAAAAATTAACTCCCTAAGTCAGTCTTTAAAAATGTCCAGAAATTATTTTTTTCATGATCTTAACTGGCTATTGCAGAATATGTTTTGGCCCGAATTTGGAAACTGCCTAAATCACACAATAAAGTATTCAACATAGCATTTCGCGAATGATCAATTAAAATGATGAGCCTACTCACCACAAGTGAAAACATTCAGAAACAGTCCGAGGACCACCATCCCCAGCCTCCCCATCCTCCTGCTGTCCGTTGGCATGGTACAGAGTTGCGTGGTTTCCGCGGAGCCTGAACTCAAGTGACGGCTGAAGGAAAAGTTGGTCGGCGCCGACTTTAAAAACCCGGTACGTTTTCCTCCGAGCCTGTGCGTGTGGGAAATTAAAAAAGTCCTCACATGGTCAACACCCGGCGGGTCCGTCGGCGTCGCGCTCCCCCTATCAATTAAAGACGCGCGTCTCAGAAGGTGACGTTCACGCCGACGGGATGTCTACGTGTGGTGAACGCGGCGGCGTCGTGGTCGCTGCTCCACGTCGGCCGTATCTCCAAGGCATGGTGGCGGGTCGGGAAAACTGAGCGGCTCATGTTGAGGGTGAACCTTTATTATAACGCCGTGCTCTGATGTGATTGGTCCTGAGGAAACAGTCAATAGTCCCCCGAGGTGAACCCCATGTAACGGTGTAACGATGTAACGACCTGGATGGGAGGATGACGGCGTGGCACTGGGAAAACTTTTAACAGAGAAAAATGAGGGTGTGACAGGTTATCTTAATTAATTACAATGTCCACGTCTAGGCTAACTAAGCCTGTGTGGTGGACCATGAACTCCAAGGGGGTGTTTTGATTGGCCCAACCTATCATTGTGGTCGTTTAGGGACATTGACATATCTGGGAATAGTGATTCGTCTGCAGTCTAGGTCATTTAACAATAATCCTATTGTAGGCCTATATTACATTATATAGGCTAGTCGGTGTCTTTGGCTTCAGTCCCCCCTACCGAGAAACACAGGATGGGTGGCCATAGCAGCAGTGGTGAACATGTCCACCTGCAACCCAGGTTTAAGGAGGAGGAGATGCGTTCACTTAGAGGGCCGTGCTATTGCAGAGACATTTCCCCATTGGCGCCACGTCCACGCCAACTAAGCCGCTTTATGCCGCACGACGTCGTCATGCAGGCCGGATAGTTTGGTTATGACTGACTAGTTCACCTTAGGGTGAAGCGCTTTGCCAGTAAGGCCTGTGTGAAGGGGTCTGCAGGTTCAGGGGGATTTGCTTGGCTTTGTGTCCTTGCGTGTTACTACAGCTCCCCCTGGCGGGCGGTGTGGGGAATGCGATGGCAGGTGGCCTAATGCAAATATAACGGAATAAAAGTACAAAATATTTAAAATATAAAGATAAGTTGAGGTAACTATTGGGAAATCAAATGAGACAATAAATGTAATAAAAATAAAAGATAAATAACATCCTACATTAGTTCTACACAACTTTGCGTTGGATTCCTATAGCCTCCAAGTGTCAGTAAAGTGAGCTTCAGTCCATAACAATATCTCCACTGCTATTTTTAAATCCAATAGCGGAAACGTGTCTGTAAATGTCACATTACATAATGGTACCCTGGATGTATACAGCATTCTTGCTCGAACATGAATTTTGATTAAACCTATAGGCCTAAAGGGCGAAGTATATGAAATATGTTACATTTTCCATGAGAAAGATGTTGATGTTCTCAACAGCGTGTGTGTGAAACACACACACACACACACACACTTCATTGACATTCATGTTAGGCTAGGGGTTAAAGTTGAGGGTTACAGGTGTGTGTGTGTGTGTGCATGCAAAATAAGCAAAATAATGTGCGTTATTTTATCAGGTGTTATAATATACTATTGAAGGGGGCATAGTCACGTTTGGCTATTTTCCAATATAAGAGTACTACTTCATACGTCAACAAGTTGAACCATTGATAACTGTATATCAAGAGGCTGTGGCAGTAAAAGGCCTGTGTATGACCTTAAACAGTGCTGCTATATGGGGCCACATGACCTGTTTATGACCCTTAGGCTATTTTCTCTTTCTCTCTCTACCATTAGCATGTTATGACCTTCCCTCTTCCTATGTAGAATGTTAGCTTAACGTTAGCATGCTATATGTGCTTCACTGCATGCTGTGTCTACATAACTATCTACATAACTGTCTACAAAACCATCGCTGAACATAGGGGAAAACACGCTTTATTCAACAAATGACGATTTTTGAACACACACACACACGCACACAATGAGTGCCAAGCGAGGTATCAGTAGAGTAGGCCTACACTCGACAGCCAGCTGTCTATTTCTATTCCTATGCAGGTCACCAAGAGCAGTCTATAGGATATTGGATATCTATAGGACCTTGTGATAAGAATTTCAATGTCATTCATGTAGGCTTGAAGTTGAGTTACAGTTGTTTGTGTGTGTGTGTGTGTGTGTGTCCTGCTGTTCAAGGATCAATTTCTACACTGTCATACAGTATATATGAAACAAACAATGGTGTTTGGATTATTATGAAGGCCAGGCTAATGTATATCGGAGAGATATAAGGTCATGTGTAATGCAACAACTATAGCAGCATCAAGTACTGCACCTGTCTTATACTGCCATCTAGTGCAAAAAAAACCCCCAATTGATCTGCTCACTAAATGTTTATTTATGAATGGTAGATTTCTTTAGTTTTGTATGTTGGTTTGACTGTGTCCATTTGTTAAATACATAATATAATTGTTGTTAAATAATACAAATATAGTGATGGTATATAATAGTTGTCATCAAACAGACAACTCTTGAAATGACTGAAAACATGGCTTCATTGCTAAATGTAGGCCCAATGCTTGCCAGTTTCTCAATCTCCTCGTAGGACTACAGCCTTAACCGAGGTAGGACACATTTAAAGTCTGCACAACTAAGCTCCTACAAGCGTCAAGGTACGGGCGCAGCAGGATAACCAGGGATAAACGGCAAGGCCTTTCCTTTTGTAATAGCACATCGAGTACCCACGAATCAGTGCAAGCCGAGCATCACAACAGCAGTATGTTAACATACAACACACACGCACAGCAGGTGATTGGCAAGTCGCCGGGCGGTAGGGGCCGTCCCCTAGCGTGTCCTCAGGTGCTGTGTGAAGGTTAAAAGGCCTCCGCAGGCCGCCTAGAGGTGGCTATGGTGGCTGTCCGCCACCATTATCTCCTCAAGGAAGGTTATGGGTGCATTGCAGAGGGGGGCTTGGTGCGTTTCTTTTCCTTTTTTTCTTTTTCTTTTTTCGCACACCTCGCCCGTCATCGGCCTGGCCAATAAATGACAGACCTGGGCAAATAAATGGACGTGTGTGACACGTCCCCTTCTATTGTGCATTGCTTGTAGATACACACGGCAGGGGCAAAGGGCTGCCATTATGTGATACCACCCATGATAAGGAAGTTTGTGGTTATAATGGTTTTCAATGGAAATCAGAAGCCAAGTTGACTGCTCCGGCCAGCAGCGATCACGTGGGAGGCGGGACGCGATCCGACCCCCATCTGACTTCCGCTCGCCAATCCCCGGGAAGCCCGCCCCGATGACGCACAGGCTCCACGCCTCAGGAGCCAATCACACGGCGCCCCCCCCCCCCCCCCGTACTCTCGCGAGAGGACGGCCGTTAAATTCTGAAAACGCCTCTACAATCGGCCATTTCGTCGTTGTAGGCCATCTGGTGAAGGGCAGCTGGGGGAGCTCGTACTGATCCATCTATAAGAGGCGTCCCGAGAACCAGCATTACATAATGAATGAAACCGCAGTCTCCTTCGCCAAGGACTTCTTGGCCGGTGGCATCTCTGCCGCCATCTCCAAGACAGCCGTCGCCCCCATCGAGAGAGTGAAGCTCCTTCTCCAGGTAAGATTTAAAAACACTTAAACCCAACGTCTTCCGCTTTTTTTCCTTTTTTTTTCCCCCTCCGCCGCACTTGGAAGTAGCTAGCGCTAGCTTAGCCGCCGCCGCCGCTGTCCTCAACCCGGGCTAACCTCACCCGGCTAAACCCGGCCTTTACGGCTCTTGACTATGGTGGTCCACGGGTCAACGTCTGCCTTTTTATCTAAATGCGTCTCCCGTGTCTTGACATGTCCACTTCGTCCTGGTCGACATGGAGGTCATGGCGGGATGTGGCGGTGACCTACACTAGCCGTGTAGCATCCTTAGCGGTAACCTTAGCCTGCGCGGCTAACAAAGGACAAACGGCTGCGGGGCCGCGAGCTGTCAGAGGTGCGATCTGTAACATTAATAATAATGATGATGATGATATTAACAACGACCGTCGGCAAGGGGACAGCGGCGGATAACGGGTTTCCCTGGCGGGGTGGGGGCACTCATTACCGGATGCACCAGGTGAGTGTTGGCCGCAGGCCCAGTTGGCTCCTCCAAGCCCGACTGACGCGTTTGACAGCGCATTCCTGCGTAAAAACGGACGCAGTCGGAATTTGCGGCGGGTTTTTAGGTCACGTTTTGCTAACGCCGGCGGCGAGAATGTCACCTTGAGGAGTTCCTTCGTCGCACGAGATTTGCTTGCGCAGTTTTGTCCCTACTGCAAGGCTCAGCTGTTGGCGAGTCATTTATTTCCCTCCCCTCCCCCCCCCCCCCCCCCCCCCCCCCCCTCGGAATGTCATTTATCTGATTAACAAGACGACCTTTTACTACGTGGTCGCCGTAGGAAGTCGTAGTCGACGTCGCTTTTAATGCCGGCCGTGAGACATGACATCTCGGTGCAGAGCTGTGACATGAATGCTCAACTCTGTTTTTTTTTCCCCCACAGGTCCAACATGCCAGCAAGCAGATCACCGCGGACATGCAGTACAAGGGTATCATGGATTGCGTTACCCGTATTCCCAAGGAGCAGGGCTTCCTGTCCTTCTGGAGAGGTAACCTTGCCAACGTCATCAGATACTTCCCCACCCAGGCCCTGAACTTCGCCTTCAAGGACAAGTACAAGAAGGTCTTCCTGGACGGCGTCGACAAGCGCACCCAGTTCTGGAGGTACTTCGCCGGTAACCTGGCGTCCGGTGGCGCGGCCGGAGCCACGTCCCTGTGCTTCGTGTACCCCCTCGACTTCGCCAGAACCCGTCTGGCCGCCGATGTCGGCAAGCCCGGCGCCGGTCGGGAGTTTAACGGCCTGGGCGACTGCCTGAAGAAGATCTTCAAGTCCGACGGTCTCCGCGGTCTGTACCAGGGCTTCAACGTGTCCGTCCAGGGCATCATCATCTACAGGGCGGCCTACTTCGGCATCTACGACACAGCCAAGGGTATGAATTTCCTGAACGCCCCTCTCTGCTCAAATATTGTCTGTTAAAAATGGCCATGATCTATAAGTTGCCTGTTCTCTTTGCGCCAGGCATGCTCCCCGACTCCAAGAACACCAGCATCCTGGTCAGCTGGATGATCGCCCAGTCTGTGACCGCCGTCGCCGGCCTCACCTCCTACCCCTTCGACACCGTGCGTAGGCGCATGATGATGCAGTCTGGACGCAAAGGAGGTAAGCCATGGCCATTAAAAATGCATTGTGTGACTCGGTAAGGGATCATATGTGCGTACAACGGGGTGCTCGGCTTTACACTGACTGAGTTAGGCGACTAAACGTGAAATCGTAGGGGGTTGTAATGGGAGGTGGGGCGGGGATCCTCACCGGCAGAGTTGGTACTGAACATGTTGTTTTCCTGCTCCCCAGCCGACATCATGTACACCGGCACCGTGGACTGCTGGAGGAAGATTGCCCGTGATGAGGGTGGCAAGGCCTTCTTCAAGGGAGCCTGGTCCAACGTGCTCAGGGGCATGGGCGGCGCCTTCGTGCTGGTCCTGTACGACGAGCTGAAGAAGGTCCTCTAAGTCCTGACTGTATTTTATTTTTTTTAAACACCACTGTAAAATCTGGCTAAATGTAACAATACTTTCCGGTTCTATGGACTCAGCAGTCGGCCTTATTTAATGGGAACAAACTACTAGTGTCTCACCACTAGAGGGCAACGGCTGTACCTTGTGCATACCTTGTGTACCTTCATGTTAAAACGTTCCACATCCTCTTTGAGCAATGTCATTCCTGTAAAAGATCTGATACCTCTTCCTGTCATTCAGTAGGTTTGTATGGTCCTAACTTAAAATAAATTTATTCTGGGGAACAAACTTAAAAACTGACTTCTGTGGTTTTGCTGTCTCCTTCTCCCACACCCACTTCACCACGGGTGATGAGGACACCGGGTCTGGTTGGCTAAAAGGCACGACAGGGGATTACACCCAGCGACTAAATATACCTGCGCTTATCCCCCTGCTTAGTCTAGCGTGACGCGTGGGTGGCTACCGGGTCCAGTCGAAACCCACTGCGGCTTTAGTGCCGGTAATGTGGTGGTGACATTGGCGCGACCAGCCTTACCAGCCATGTGTAGCTAAGCATCGGTCAAGATATAGTTGTCGCATAAACACTTAATGTTGTTCTTATTGAGACTTTTAAATGTTGCAATGCACACTATAGAATCACATTGCTTCTTGCCTGTTCATCTTTAGGTTAATAAATGGTCCTTTCACCAGGGTTTGGGAATGGAGGCCATTTTGTAAGTGCAAGTACATGCACTTGCATTCCCTTGGAATACAACCTCAAATGGTGGTTACTATTTATCAGCGCTTTTAGTTTTTAAATATTAATTTCAGGGTGGCTGGTTAAAGTCAATGGTTTAAATACCTCTGGAAAAGTAAGACGCGTTGACACACCAATCCATGGTAATTGATATTTTTAATTTCCCATCTGGGAATAGTAAGGGTGTAGTGGCTCGTTGATCACTACATTCCCTTCGACCTGTTGGATCCCATGGCTATCGTATATTTCCTCCAGCATGTATTAGGTTCCCTGTACTGTGAAGTCTGGATGCTAGCTTGGCACTTATAACCTGAGTCAGGCTTGCCTTTAGCTCACCTTGATTTGAATGGTTAACAGTCGTAACGGTTCACTTTATTCCAGTTATTTCTGAGAAATCAAACTAATGGACATAAGTCTAATGGGATGGCAGGTTGCCATAATTTACCTATCCTGTTATGGACCATTTGTGCTTAAGTGCAATTAGTGGTCAACACCAAGTTAGTTTAGTCTGTTTTTTGACTCGTCTTGCTGGGCCATTATTGGCTTATAGGTAGTTTAATGGAAATCTATTTTGATAAGTTTGGCTACTCCTGCTTCAAGCGCTTCGATGCTATGACGAAGGCGGGAAATGATTGCAATGGTTTCTGAATCTGACCATATGAAACTGCAACCAACAATGTACATATTCTATTACCAAGCCAATTCAAAGTCCACCTCGTGCCATCACAAGTGGTAGAAGAATCAGGCCTACCCGGTGGACTGTACCAAATGATGGACTGTTCTATCTGGGGTATATTTTCTTTTGTGATGACACTAAACTCTCGGAGAGGAACCCTACACTGATCTCATAGGAGGGAACTCGAGGTGGCACAAGAAGCTGGATCACTGGGACTTCAGGAGCTGAAGACCTGAATGATTAAAAAAGTCACACTGTAAAAATATTCACTCCAAAAATGTGTTCTTCTCTGCTCAGCGTTTTTAACTTTCATTTGATTTGGAGATAATTTTGAATAAGTTTTTGCTGGTTAATATATTTTCCAGGAGATTTTGAATACACAATAGCTGTATAACTACAGTGGTAGTGTCAGGGCAAACCATTGTCTAATTAAATAAAATGGTTTGGTTTGTGTTGCTGTTTGTGATCTGTATAGACTAGGGCTGCAACTAACGATTATTTTCATAGTCAATTAATCTAACGCTATTTTTTTCAATTGATCGTTTAGTCTAGAAAATGTCATAAATAATAGCAAAGGCCTTTTACAAGTTACCAGAGTCCAAAGTGTTAATCTTAAAGTCGCTCTCTTTATCTGACAAGCAGCCAAGAAAAAACAAAGTATTCATTTTATAATGATCCATGAACCAATCATTGGAATTTCTATATTCTAAATATCACCTAATCGATTCATCGACTTATCGCATGCAGCCCTAGTATAGACAAACATTAGATGCTATGCTGAGTAGTACTCTCGCCTCCAAGTATTCACTTCAGAGGCTTGCACACTGTCCCAACGCCTAACTTGCCAAATGAATGTTGGCCAACACCGATTCAACATGTTCGCCAACAAGAAACTCCTAAAATAGCCAACAACCACCGGCAGGTATGGCACACTGGCTGGATGTGGGTGTTTGTTGGAGTGGTGTGCAAGCACCTTTACAATACACATTGTACACACATCTTCCAGCATACATACCTGTAGGCTAGTAAAACAGTCAGTAGTAAACATTATTAAAACACCCATATCCTTGTCAGGTTCGTCTTTGACAAAGTTTTTCCCTTTTTCTTATAATTTGTAAAATCCTGAATGTATTAATGTATTTGTGAGCTACATCTGTATTCTATATTTACCTTTATTCAACCAGCAGAGCCCCATTGAGATGAATATACTCTCTTAATAGTCTGCCAGCGTTAATGGTCTCTTTTTCAATGGGGTTTCTATCAAGAGCTTTACTGTACATGTACATTTACTCCCTTGGAATGATTGCGAATGAGTCATGTCCATTGAACGACGATTCATTGTAACACACCACTGCCACACGGTGGCCCCATTGTAGCACGCTCAGAGGCTCAAGGGCATCGATTGCCGCGGTAGAGATGCGTCATACACCCTCTCAGAGAATAGGATTCAGTCACAGAACAATATTACAGCAATATTGATTATTGCCAGCATTTGAACACAAATCAAACAGTGTTAAACAAAAAAAAAGCATCCAAATATGCAATGGTAAAACATCCATGTACAAATAAGGTTTTCCACAATACATGAATGCTTAATTTATACTAGGGTTAATAATTAATAAACCCCGGCATAGAGGTGGGCGTGGTCCGTCTGGATTGGGCCGAGCAGTCATTGTCGATTCTTTGCTTTAGTATTCAATTTCATAGCATCATATATATTTGAGATAAAATGGATTCATGAATCTCATTCACATGGTGGCACTGCCTACCTGTAGAGGCAATTATTGTGTGTGTGTGTGTGTGTGTGTGTGTGTGTGTGTGTGTTTGTGTGTGTGTGCGTGTGGGGTTGGCAGCCAACCATAGTGACCTTGCTTGGAGGACAGCTTTGTCTTTCAAGGCTGCTTGTATCTACTGTTTCGCTCCTCCTTCGCCCACTTTCATGACATCTGTAGGGTTGTGTGACAGTCACACACCTGAGTTTGATGAGAGCTGCATTATGACAGACTGTACAGGTATATGGGCAATTGTTATATACTATCATATGATAAGATGATTGTGTGTACATTCATATTGACAGCTTGGCCAGGGGAAGTTAACACATAGGTCTATAGACACAAGATTAGGCCATCGTAAAGCCATCTGTATGTCACATCAGAGGTATACAGGACAGTATTGAGACTTAAAAAGGGGATTAAAGAGGTTTTTTAAAATCAGAATATGCAAACATCTACAAGAAAATCAATATACGATATGAATAGAAATGTTGGAGGGAGGGAGGGAGGGAGGGAGGGAGGGGGAGGGAGAGGGAGGGAGGGAGGGAGGGAGGGAGGGAGGGAGGGAGGGGGAGGGAGGGAGAGAGAGAGAGAGAGAGAGAGAGAGGGGTCATGGATATATAGTGAGTAGTTAGATCTATATATATATAGTATGAGTAGAACTGGGAGTATTATCATATAAATGTATTATGTTATCTATCTTTACAATATGAGAAGTGGGAGTGTTTTCCCCAGTCTCTGAGCCAAGCCCAGTTAGCATGCTGCTGTGTGGCCCACATGTGGCTGAAAAGACACCAAACACTAAACTCAAACCTCAGGGACGTTACCACACACACACCAAGGCAATCAGCCGCAGCCAATCGCACTCGCTGTACAATGGTATCACTAGGCAAGCTTTCAACCAATCAGAGAGAGAGCTTGCCATGGGTAGTGTTTCAATGAGAAAGGGTGGTTGAGTCCAGGTTCTAAAATTAATTCATTATTGTGCTAATATGATTATCGCTATTGACACAGACCCCTAAATGAAATTAAATGATTTAAATTAACAGGTCTCCTTCTGCCAAATGTATAGTAATATAGTACATCATATATAGTATGTACTACTAGCCTACTACTATGTATAGTATATAAGCAATTCAAGTAAATAACCCTCAAATCTGCTTGATTAGTTTACTAACCCGTCTATCGTGTGCTAAATGTCATATGAAATATTCTGTTAATATTTAATCATAGTGGTTGTCCTCCCTTGGTTGGATGGATGATGACTAATATGGATGATAGGCTGAGATAAGACTTATTGATTATCAAGCATTCAGAGGTTCAGGAGGGGCTTGTATCATCTTAATGGTTTTTACATGACAGCAGCATGACTCATTTTGCACTGACGATTACTATGTTGCGTGTAATGGCAGAACATTATCTCAAGTCATATTCCATGTTCCAATATTCTTCTAGTCTTTCCTCAATAGTAATTGGTACAATTCTGCCCCCTCTATTTACATATTATATAGATAATACTGTATATTTACAGTAGTGTCTTTTTATTTGTATATTCATTTGTAATCTTTTCCCTATTGGGACTAATAAAATGTTCAATGTGCAATCTAGTTTCATAAACGTGCACATCTAAAAACGTGGGTTTTTAAACCTCCCCACATCTTTTGGGATGTCACCAATCAAAAAACAAATTTCGGTGGAGCTTCTGATTGGCCATCAGCAGAACCCTTTGTGGGGCTCAATGTCAGACTGTGACATCACAAAATGCACTTTAAAGGGCCCCTATTTTACTACCACGTGTCACGTTGATGAGCCATTACAAGCCATTTTAAAAATATATCCCTTTGTGACATCACAATGTGGGAGTGTCCAAGAAGTTGATCTGTCTACCACTTCTCTGAGAGTGGACACTCCCACTTGTGGTGTCACAAATGGATAGATTTTGAAATGGCTTGTAATGCCTCATCAACATGACACCTGGTGGTAATATAGGCCTTTTAAGAATGGTTGTATTGAAGTTAAGTGTCAAGAGTGAGTTCTCTCTGGCAGTTTGGATAAACAAAACAACAAAGCAGTTTTGATGAGTCTTCAAGGTGTAAGTAATGCTGGCAGAGATATTGAAATGAAGTTGATCTTTTATTTCAGGGCAGGAGAAAAAACTGACAGAATAGTGTTTGATGAAAAGAGACGAGAGCAACGTAACGTTGTGTGAAGTACAGGAAAGTACTGGTTTTTATTCCTTCATAATCAAACTTCACAAACAGCTCGAACTTGTACAATACCTCAGTGGGTGAAAATTACAAAAAAAGTGCTGGTAACATTTACAAAAATCATCCTTACTTAGCAACAATCAGTTTATTCTTCCACACTTTTTTTAGTATTTTGTATTAAGGCTTAATACTTCTGTATAAAGTATATGCAAGATAAGTCTTCACAGTTTTTCGAAAAAAGTCACAATATTATGTAACATAATGAAGCTTTACGGCTATTTTCTTTATAATAACAAATACACATCACTGGTAAATATATGTGAAATACAGGGCTTATTGTAAAAGGACAATAATGATACTGTTTGCTGTAATAGCTTGCTTCCACACACTGTTAGAGGAAAGGTGGGACATACCATTGCTATAACTCAGGGAGAAGGTGGGACATACCATTGCTATAACTCAAGAAATGGGGGGGGGGGGGGGGAATGATACCAACACTTGGGGGGGGGGGGGGGGGGGGGGTGGGGGGGGGGAGATCGCCTCCAAACTTTGGCACATCCCTTTAAACAATTTCACAAAATATTAAAATAATTTTTTTTAGAAAGAATACGCATGGAAGAATATCTAAACTGGCATAAAGTGTAAAAACATGCTGTGGGGTAAGGTGCTAAATCAGATATTACTAGGCCAGCCTATTCACACATGATTAAGGTGCATTTTAAGACTCAAAGCATGGCGGCTTCCTCTTAGATGTCAACAAAATAATAATAAGTAAATATAGTTGCATGCAACGATAACGGTGTCCTACATGGCGTGGCGAGCTTGGTGAGCATGGGCAAATGTGTACGTCGTAGTAGACGGCATTTGATTTTGTGCCGTATCTCACAATATGATTTGGTTTGGGTCTGATTCGAACCGTGGACATCCGGCACAGCAACGCTGCCACACGCTCTGCCAGGCAGATCAGACAATGTTGTTAGAGGAGCCTTCCAAACTTGGAAGAAATGGTGAGCTTGTTAATTATGGTAAAAAGGCATTGGTATGCCATAAAAACAGGTTTACCGGAAGTAAACATATCAAAATCATCACCGACCATGTCTCTAAAGTAAACGGTGGCAAAATCCATTACAAAACAGACTTGAAAAATGATGGGAGTACCCCTAAGGCCCAGCCAGCTTTGGCCAGAGGCCGCGGTTAAGATAGGTGAACTTCAAATGAATGCATCCACTTGAATATCCACTGAAATATAGACTTGCAATTTGGCATGATTATATTATCGAATCTCCCCTTTTAAGCCATCTAAGACCGCCGAGTCAACGTCATTGCGACGCAAAGCTATAGCTGTTTAAACCTTGCGAATATGCATATGTTTGACATAAAATGCGATATATCCACCGTGTTTAATCTGATTGCTGTGATTGTATCACCATATAGTCCCACAGTCACCTGGCACACATGTGCCAATTTGATGCTATTCCGACCTAGGGCTCAGAATTAGCGTGTCATGAATCCAAAGGGTATGACCCCGTGAGTTGAAACGGGAGCGTTATTCATTGTGAGGAATGGTGCAGGTATAGAACGTTTCATGCATATTGCACTTTCCTAGTGGAAGTGGTGGCGCTGTGAAGTTTTGACATTCAAACTCTGATTATAGCGCCACCTAGGGGTGAATCTGGCCAATCCTTTGCACCCGTCACTTGTTTTACAAGTTCTACAAGCATGCCAATTTATACAACTTTTGACCATGTAGTTTCCGAGATCTGTCAGGAAAAAAAAATAATACTAACAAATACAATAGGGTTCCTATGGATTTCGTAGGACCCATAATAAATACACGTTTTTTTTCTTTCGTTTTTTTTTTCTTCCAAAAGCAAAACCTAAATGAATTAGAACCAATAGTCTTGAGGCGACCTCATGCGTTCCCATGGTTACAGAGACGAGAGCATCTCTAGTACAGATGTGTGGTTGTCCAGCGATGGCGTACGGTACTAAAAAAAAACTGTATTCACTGTGAGTGTGTGTTATTTGCTTTCTCTTTCTTTTTCTTTTTTTTCTTATTTTCATTTTTTTTTTAAACTGTGGAGATTGGTAAATGACAAAATGTGAAGCGTTTTTTTCAAAAAAGGATGGAATTGAAAACTGAATGCGAAACTAAGCCAAGATATATTCACAAGATTCTCTAAGCTGCACTGGTTTACAGGTCAAACAGATGAGCTCTAGCCCTAGACTTAACCAATTTCACCCTCATGCATACTGAACGGTTAAAGTGACGCAACAAGCTTGCTTAAATAGTCTACATCACAAAAAGCAATTTGGTTTTTAGTGCAAACACAATTGGCTGGCTTCAGCTTCTCAATAATAACGAGCTCACCAAGGATATTACAAGAAGGCACGTACTTATGCTTCCTCTAACACGCGACATATTTAGACAGACCGCCACATCTCTCAGCACACCAAAGAGCCAAGGGGGACGGGAAAAGCTACTACGGTCAGATTAGAAAGAACATGGTGAAAGTCTGGTGAATGTTTTGAATGTTTTACACGTAACGATCGACAGAGGAAAAGAAAAGACATCGGTTCAGTATTATCACACTCTGCGGTTACGCACGCATTGATTGACCATGACCATAGCAGTTGAATTTGAAAAGGGGATGATGGTGACTGATGGACACATTTCTAGGCGGACAAGTTCTCTACACAGCACAGTTGTGTGCATTACAAAAAAAAAGGTGCATTACGAATCAATCTTTTCTCAAAAGCATTTCATACATGTTTTACTTTTAAAGCATTTTGTGTATCAAGAAATAAAACAAACAAACATAAACATTCAATCGACCAAATATGCTTCAACGTGATACAATAGTGTGAACATGAAGGAGTATGGGCAGTTATTAACATGGTTAGGTGTTCTTTTTTGATACAGTTAATGAAATATCTCCATGACTGGCCTTGTGATGAAGATATTTTAGACATATGGGTCCTTCCTCTTTCATTTCCTGTCTCCCTCTGGGTAACGAGCCACTTGATTTGTCCAAAAAACATCATTCAAGGATGAAGAACAAGGTTAGCCAATCAGAACAGTGGTAATGCCCCCTCAAATTTGGACAACAGAAATACTAAGGGGTACGTACTGAGTAAAAAAACTCTTCCAAACAACATACCGAATTTCAAGTTCAAGTGCATTCAAAAGGCAGAAATGTCCAAATATTGTACCATTATTCAACAATGCTCGAATGCTCATTTCCTCAGCATTACTGTCCGGGCAGATAACCTTCATGTCCTGTCTTTAAAAAAATGTGTTAAGTGATCTGAATTATATTGCTTTTGATAAGAACAAAAAAAATAAGAAGACCAAAAATATGTTTAGTGCAAATCTCTTTCTGGTTTTGGGAAGTGGTGTTTGGCTTTATCGAGACTACATGTTACATCTGCTGTACAGCAATACACTCCCAGGTGATATTGATTGCTGGATTGCTGCCAAGGGGCCCGCCATTTTGATTCCAAATCAAAACATTCCAACTTGACTGAACTCTCCATTTTACTGGTTTCCTGTCCTGCAACAATTTGGGTGCAAAAGAAAAAGGATTGTGGGGTCCTGGTTACTAGTGCTCAAATGAACGCAGCATGTATAAAGCAATATAAAATAAATTATTTGCTTATACGTTGTATAGAAGTCCTATGGTAATATTTGAAGTGTGTATTAGACATGTATTGTACACTCGGAAGGGTATATCTGTCAGGATGGTGTGCAGTTTATGTCTGTCAAATACAACTCTCTCATCTTGGAAATGTTCAAAATGTCACCCCCCAGTCCAGTGTTTGACAAATCAAATGATTACACAACGTCATCCCACACACACACACACGTACAAAAAAATGCATCCCCCCATTTTTTTAAAACAGCAGTCAATACATTTAAAAACGAGCTTGTTTCATCATCATCATCGTCATCGTCATCATTGTCATCATTGTCATCATCATAATAATAATACTCAAATGAATAATAATATTAATAATAATAATAATAAACCAACTTGTATTTTTAAATTAACATTGAAGCGAGAAGTGAGAGCTACGTGTAACTGTTAGGGTGGCTTGGTTGTCTGGTTTACAACAACTGCTCCACTTCTGCTCTGATCTGAATAGGAGAAGTATTTCAGGGAGAGAGAGAGTAAAAACGGCGAGCTAAAGCTAAACAAAATATACACATATTTAAAAAAAAAAAAAAACACACATCTTATAGTTCAACCCAAATACAATAAAGTTTTTTTTTTACAAAAGCATCTACATACAAGATATGGCAGGAAGTCAGAGGGGAAGTGCTTGAGACGGAGGGCACATGCACACACACACACACACAGACACACACACGCACATGTGCGCGATCACTGATTCTCTGAACGACACACATTCTTATAAAAATAATTGAGAAATGCGATCTTTACGACAAGTAATGAAACATGGCCCAACTTATTCAAATTTTAGATAGAGTTCACACAAAATGAAAAATATACAGCAGGTTCTCTAAGAATTGAAATGTAAAGTATTGTCAATCGGTTACATTCTGCTCTGGATTTCAGAGAGTGTGTTGATCATATAAAAATATATTCTGTCCATTTTGTTTTGTCACACACTTGGCGTATTTGGACCACATTTTGATCATATTAAAAGTGAGTTTGGTTTTAATTCATTTTTTTCCTGTTTTCTTTGAGTTTGTCAGGGTGGTGTAGGTAGGTGTCGGCTACCTCTAATGGTGAGAATTAAAGGATTATAAGAATGATGAGTACAGAAGCATTTCTGCTCCGATCGGATTTGATTTTTTTTTAGACTGAAAGTTGGGAGGTCGAAAATGTCTTTCTTCTTTTTTGGCTTGATAAACAAAACTACAAATATGTGCAAACGTAACATCTTGGTCCGTCTCGTGATTAAAACAATAGTTTCATTGTTCGTGAGCTCTGTCAGAATAACGTATCAGGGGCACTTTTAGAATTTAAAATAGAGCAACCATACTTATAAACTCTCAACTGGTTTCTAACAAAGCACAAAACAGACATGTGAACGACACATTTCTACCTTCATTTTGCCTAATGTGAGTTTATGAAAAGAAAACCTAACCCTTGGAACAATGCAACATTTAAAACCTTATACACGCTATAACATGCAACGCTCAAAGCCCAACTACTGTGTCCAATTCTTTTTTTGTTTTGTTGCATTTCTTTAAAAAAATGTTCTTTTTTGGTCTACCGTATGAAAGTAACACAACAATGATGACACCGACCAATGGGAGTTAATGAAGAGAGATAGATGCAGTCTATACAAGCACCCTGCCACACACAACTAAATCAAATAAACTAGGAATCTTGAAGATTTTAGAAATCCATACTGTAATAGGAAAACACACACACACAGACACACACTCAGACATTTTCTCCCTAACACTAAAATACAGATCCCCTAAATATTCTTACCATTCTTTGGTATTTTTAAAATAATAACAACAAACAAGCATTTAAAATGGCCTCTAGCAATACTAATGGCCCCATCTTGCAACCAACACACGACCACACCTTTTTCTCAAACACTAGTGCTACATTACATTTTTTTTATTGAAAGTTTGCATGCCTGTTCTGACAATTATCATGTAATCGCTGGCTGTTCGATCTTAGATCTTATTCTCCTCTCTCAGAATGATACAATTATTATTCCTAAGATTATGAAATAAATTATGATTACCCTTTTTTTTTCTCGACTTTTGGAACAAAGCAGGGGCAGTGCTTGCTACGGCAGGAGCGCCGACAGACGTGTCAAAAGGTTGAAGCGTCTGCTGAAATCATGACTGGTTGTTAAGTTAGTTTAGTGCGGAAGATGAACACCTAGCTGGGCTGGAATGTGCTGGGCTTCGTAGGAATGTTTACTTTTTCAGTTTGGGTTTTTTTTTTTTTTACATTTTTAGAAAACTATATGTTCAGATAGTATCACGACCAATAAACACAGAACAGGTTACATGTAAGGTCTTTGTAGGCTAAACTATATCCAAAATTAAACTCTTCACAACCAAGAAAAAGATAATAGTAACGTCGGTTCATTTGATTTGAAGGGACACTCTTTAAAATATATATCCCCCGTCAAACCCAAAATAAACGATTTAGTTGAATCAAAGCTCTTTAAACGCAACTGTGTGGTGACAAGAGGGTGTATTTATTATAACTCATAAGTGGCACATGCTGGTTAACCTCTGTTATAGTTCATAAATGTATTTGTGAAAGCCAGCCGCCAACATAGCAGCTGTGTTACTGCAAAAGTTAGCATGGCTGCTGTTAGCATAGGGATGTTTAATAGCTTTGATAGCATATAGGCTATCCCAGGCGATCCAGGATAGGCCTATACTGTTACATGTTTCTGGTCAGTGTATAATAGCTTAACAAATAACTTGTACAAGAAAACGTCCGAGTGTGGTGTGAAGGTTGGGGGGAAGGGACGAGCGGTATCACGTTGCCTATGAAGTGATCTGTTTTATTTCTAAATATCTTAAAAATATGTTTATGTAAACTAAATGTCCGTCAAAATGATTAACATTACAGTTTCACTCATAGCTATACTCTCCTATTTTTTACTCTGTAAAATGTGTATTTTGGGAGGATGTAAAAGACAAATTAAGGGAATTACTGTGCAATTGTAAAGTTAAGATTTCAATTTGAAAATTTGAGGGAGAATAAGCAATTTAATCCTTACGGGAGCTATTGTAATGATTTCTATTTTGTGTAGTGTTGGCACTAAATATTCCTCAAGGGGCACCAAATACCAACAGTTTTTCCAATTCATGCATTACAAAGGTGAATAGAATGATTGTGCTCCAATCTGGCAACAAGGCATTATGGGGGTCACAGCCTTCAATCAAGGTCCAACATTACACACATTTGTGTGCGTTTGCTAAATGCTTGCTTATCAATGCAGCCAGCCAAACATTTTAATTAAAAATTGACAATTTTAGCAGCCAATTAGTAATAACATGTTTAAGTACACTTCAGGGGCTTCAATCCAGTCACAGTGAAAGTTGCGAACAGAATAGCATAAAATAAATTCAGCACGGGAGCTTCTCACAAGTGTGTATTCTGATCGTGAAGCCTTGTGATTTAGTACCAGAGAGGATGTGCTTTGCAAGTCTACTTTCTCTTTCGCTTTGTCTTATGCGGCTTGAAATGAAAGACAAATGCCAAAATAAATGCCAAACAGCAAAGCAAAGGACTTGACTAATCATCCTGTAGCAGAAAAGCACACATTCATGATTAAAACCTAAATATGAGGCCAGATTATATCTTTGTTTTCAAAATCGAGCACCAGAATTCAGTTATTCTTTTAATCCTCCATAAATATATATTAAAACGCCTGCTGCAAATGAAACTGCATATGTCATGTTGACGTGACTAGAACATGTCGGTATTTTAAAGGGGTCTCTTTCAAGGATACGCCCACGGTGAACGACGCCCTCAGCAGTCAACCATAAATAGTGTCATCTCAATAGACCATTGTGTATATACTGTATTTGTGCAATGGAGGAGAGCAAATCTATGACTATGTTGTATAGTTTAAATAGGCACTTGATAGGCGTATCCCCTATATCCCACAAGGTATCACCTAGCTGCATGTATTTCTTTATCTAACTATCTGAAAATGTATTTCTGTATCTGTGTGAAGATGGTCTTATATACATTGTGTATTTATAAGAAGTTAGTTATTTGTGTGCACTGAAGTAGGACCAAAGGAAAAAAAGCTGTTGTTGTATACTATTCACTGAATGGAGTTGCATCTTAGTACTAGTTACAGTTTACAGTTGAACTTTGTGACTTGGTTCATGCGTGGATGACAGGTGAATTAAGTGTGAAGAATGAGGAGAATGACAGACGTATCGTCAGCAACGCTAACCCTTTCTGCTTACTACTAGCCGTGCCTTACGTGTTCCTGTTTCTCTCAACACCGACTCTGTGTGTATGCGGAGCAAGCGCACACACCGAGTAAATCTTAGCCGCTAAAGTAGCCTTATCAGATCACACCCAACTATGAATAGACGAGTCAATATAATGGCCAGAAAAATGCGGGATTAGGTTCAGAAATGAAGATGCATAAAGATGAGGACCAACGCACGCTAAGGGGCCACCAGCGTAGACCCCGGACTGTACACACGCACGCACGCACGCACACAAACACACACACACACACACACACACACACAAATATAACGAACAATAATATCGTCTAAACACCGTACAAAAAGCTGCTGACTCAAGGCTATCTATGTTACCACGCTTTGTTCTGTAAAAATATATGTATAGCATACACTTTACAAACGTAAGGTCTCCACTTTTTTTCTTTTTTCTTTTTAAAATCTAGCAATTACAGAAGCACAATTGAGAAATTGGTCGTGGTGAAGGGATGTTGCAAATCTTTTTTTTTGCATTTTAAAATGCGACCATTTGCAACGTTGGAGGAATATGAATAAAAGCACGAGAACAATGGCTACCAGAAGCAACATGAGAAGAGAATAACGACAGGCCGGGAGCAACATGTGATGTCTCCGCCATGTGGAAGGTCATGCCGCACGAGCTAAAATAAAAGTCAGGAGATTTCCTTGTTAAACCCTTGTTTGCCATTCAACACCTTACAATAAATACAGAACGTGACTATAAGAATTAGTCATTAAGCCCTCATCTGGATAACGTGTTTTCTTTTTTTTTTTTTCCTAAAAAAAAAGAAACATTTTGTATAGCATGAATCCGGAAAAGAAACCAACGCCAAGCTAACTAAGCTAACCGACTATAAAGACCAATGATAACAAGCAGATTTATAAAGAAGACTAGCTACAGTCAATAGTGCATTTAATATATGTATAATACAAAATATGCAAATTTAGGTAAACTGCGAGATGCAGATAAGTGCCAAGAAGGAATGCTAGATCACCAAATACACACACTTCACTAACACAACTAAACTAGTATATTCGTCTTTGCTTTCAGATACATCACGATGTTAGTTTGGCAGTGCTTGAGTCTGTACTGAGCAGATCAAAATAAATCCAAAATATGAGCAGTGTGCCATAGCAATGCGGTTGGAGATATCCCGGCAATTGCTTTATATATATATATTCTATATAGTGCATTGTCTGTTATAAGGCAATAGAGAAAACCTTCGTGGTGCTGTGTAAAGACAAAGTAGCAGGCAACCAACGCTACAGATGGTAACCACTAACAGTACACACGCACGACAGACGGCATACTTATTCACAGGCAAAACTAGTTGCTACTTTTTTTTTATAATTATTGAACCAACTGTGGCCTGGTTTAGTGCCTAAATATGTATTTTTTTTCTTAATGAACTCTGGTGTACTTGGATTTATTGAGGGGAGAATGAAATGTTGGGTTTCTCTTCGGTCAACATGTGTTCAAATAGTAAATATCAGTTTGTGTTAAGTCGTGTGAATAACGGTTCTCATGTGTGTAATCCCGACTTAGTAATACCAGTGAATGAGATACACCGCCTCTCTGGTTGGGGATAACGACCCGGTCAATATCTGATCTGGTCTGCAATCAAATCCTTCTCGTGTGCCCTTTTCTTATTGGCCTGGGTGGTCTCGAATGCTGCTTCTTAAAGTACCAGCGCTGCATAACGCGAAGGAAGCGCAGAGTTCACACATATTTTACTTTTCGACAGTTGGATCCGGCTAACCATCACACGGACACACACGCAAACACCGAGGCCCTCGCTTGGTGTGTGTGTGTGTGTGTGTGTGTGTGTGTGTGTGTGTGCGTGTGCGTGTCCGTGTGACGTCAAGACTACAACTGACAGATAATTCTCAAGCTGCATACCATTACATCCCAGATATTTCCAAATAAACTTTAGGATATACCATATCGTTTGTTACATATCTATTATCATTATTATTATTATTATTATTATTATTATTATTATTATTAATAATATATTATTGTTGTTGTTGCTATTATTATTGATGTTTTCGTTTGGCTTGGATGGTTTATAGAAATCTGTCCTAATGTATGTACACTTGTCTGGGGAAATTCATTAAAAAGGTTCAAAGGAGAAATACAGACACACCCTATGATAGATTTA
Organism: Merluccius polli; assembly: GCA_030340625.1. NCBI lineage: Eukaryota > Metazoa > Chordata > Actinopteri > Gadiformes > Merlucciidae > Merluccius > Merluccius polli. Next base: position 9,759 of record JAOPHQ010000317.1, on the reverse strand, counting down.
AATAAAACGAAAAATAACAAAAAAATGAAAGTAAATATGTGATGGCAAGCAGTTACAAAAGCCAAGAAATGTTGGGTTACTTATTGAATAAATTGAAGGAAGGAAAAAATATCTATACTCTACAACCAAATATAAGATTAAAAAGTGATTCTTCTAGAACATCTCTGGTAACAGTAGTGCACTTATTGGTTTAGGCAGTGCAACATATATGCAAGAAAACAATGCAGTCCACTTATTAAAATTGTTTTTTTTTCCTGTTGATTAAATTGATTAAATGAAAACCGTAGAGGGTCATTTAAAAGAAACAAAAACAATTACATATTAAGCACAGGCATTCAAAGAAAGTGTGCAAAGTAGCACTTAAAAAAGATGCCCCTACAGCTTGTAGCTGCGTGTGGGTCGTTATTTTATCACAATACAACCACCAACGTGTGAGATATCCTTCAGGAACAAGTACGAGTAGTTGTATGTGGCTCCTATTTTTGATTTAAAAATAAAAACAAATTAATCGAATCATATGCAAACCTCTGTCACTTCATGCGTGACTGACATATACATTCTAAACTATTTTGTAAATGACCATTTCTGGGTTTGTTTGTTTTTAAATGGAAATTAGGAATGTACACTTAAATTCTTTTAAGTAATTACACCAGCATACTGTTGACATTGGTGGTTATACTTGATTCGTGACTGTATTTCCTTTCAGAAATGTTGCATGCCATTTGTGCCACTAGGTGGTGCTGTGCATCGAGAGAGAAAAAAAAGGATTGTAGTTTCCACCTGTGAACAGGTTGTACATAAATTCCAGGAAGGAAGTAGGACGGCATTTTCGTTCAGTTTTTTTTTGTTTTTTAAACGGGTTCGATAGATATTATTCCCTCTTTACCCTCCTAAAGAGAGCCTAGCTTGAACACTGTTCAGATATAATTTGATTCCCAAATGGCAGCCATGTGACCTGGGCTACACTTGATAACACCATTATCGACACGGTTTACCAGGTAGGGTGAAAGATGTAGAGCAGTAAGAGAGGAAGAGTTTAGTTCGGCATACTCAAGCCCTAACTGTGAATGTAAAAGGCGAGAAAAAAAAAAGTCAGAAAAAACGATCTGGCTTTTTTCTTTTTGGGGGGGGAAATGAAGTGGTCTACCAGCCTTAACAGTCTTTAAAGATATTAGTGGCAGTGTATGCGAACAAGTCCAAACTCCAAAGTGTTAAAGATTTTTGGTCGATTACTGTCTCATCAACACACTCGAAATTTAGTAAACTCAACCTTTTTCAGCCATCAAAATGTATGGACAATAAAACCGTGTGCGAAGTAACGCCACCCCTGTGACTGCTAGCAGGAACATGGCCTTTCAATTAAAATGAGTCAAACTGGTACCTTGACAACAGCGTTATTGTAATCCCTTAAAAACCATGGGAATAAATCAACCCAGTGTCAAATTAAACTACTCTCTGTGTTTGTTTGTTTTTTTTTTGTTTTTTTTTATTTTACATAAGAAGGCAATCTTGTGACCATCAGTATTTTAGAGGGAATATGAAGCCTAACCCAGATGTGTGTGTGTTTGCTGTCGTTGTTGTTGTAAATTATACCACAGTAAGCTTGGACTTATTCATGTTCCAAACTGGTCAATATGGGCTCACATCTGCCATGGTAAACATTTCATGGCAATGCACACGTACACACACACACACAAGCACACACACACGCACACACACACACACACACACACACACACACACAGATACACACACGCAAACGACCACATAGACTCATATGCAAAATACACACGCACACACACATACATATGCACTTGTATACTCCTACAAACATATCTACATTATATGTGTGTTTGTGTGTAATGTGTTTCTCGTGTAGGCCTTTCGGTAGTGTTCAACACATCATCAGTATTTTAGGAAAGCACACATTTAGAGGCCTGTAGTTGGATCCATCCAGTAGATCAGTTTAAACTACTAAGCCTTAAGGCCACCAATCTGTTTTCTTTTAGAATAACAAACAAAGAAAAGAGAAGAAAAGAAAAAAAAAACATTTTTTGGGAACTCAACGTGCCAGTGTCTCTACTCATTACTCTTCATACCCCCAAAAGAACAAACGAAAAAAGGAAAAAAATCTAGTGCCATTTAAATTTCTCATTCTTTTTTTTTCTCTCGAGGAAAAAAAAAAAAAGAAAGTTTCATCCTTTTTTTTTTTTTTTTTTTTGTGTTTTTTTTTGTACTTATCCATCGGAGACGTGCATGCGCACGTGGTCGTTGAAGTGCTCCATTTGGTCAAACTTGGCGGGGCAGATGGAGCACACGTAGGTGGTCCCGTCCTGGCAGCCGCCCTCCGCGGCCACGCCCACCCCCGGCCCGACCACGCCCCCCACGCCGGCGCTCACCGGCATGGCGGGGGCCGCCACCCCGGCCCCCGGCTCGGGCACGGCCATGGGCATCACAGGGGATGGAGATGGGCCCCACGGGGCCGACGGGGCCCCCGGGCCCCCCGGAGCCGGACAGGGCGGTGACAGCGGCGGCGCCCGTGCTGTGCAGCGCCATGTGGCGCTCCAGCAGGGTTTTGTGGGAGAACTTCTTCTTGCAGATGTAGCACTCGTAGGACTTCTCGCCACGGTGCAGGCGCATGTGCACGTTGAGCGAGCTCTTCTGCGTGAACCGCTTGTTGCAGATGCTGCACTGGTAGGCCCGCACGCCCGTGTGCGTCACCATGTGCTTGATCAGGTAGTCCTTCAGGGAGAAGGACCGCCAGCAGATACTACACTGGTGGGGCTTCTCGCCTGCAGAGAGAGAGAGAGGGAGAGAGAGAGAGAGAGAGAGAGAGAGAGATTAGTGTCCTGGGTCCTGGTCCCCCACCCCCCTATTCATTCATGTTCTGTTTTCTAACAACTTAATTTGACTTAAACTCTTACATCTGCCCATTATGGCACCCATTGACCTCCTAACCATCCCTGGAAGGAGGGAACCCTCTTCTGTGTTCCTTCTCAACGTTTCTCCATTGATAATTAAGGGAGTTTTTTCCTTGCCCTTTAGAGGGTTTAGAGTTAGGGGTGCTGTATAATATGGCCTGTGAATCCCTCCGAGACTGCAACTGTGATTTAAGGGCTATACAAATAAAAAGGATTTGACTTGAGTTGTATGAACATTAAGACACGCAGAAACAGTCACTAGCAGTCGTTTATGTGATGTATATTTAGACTTATACCATGTGAAATAATACGCAAGAACATAAAAGGAGAGGTTAATCCCCCCCCCCCCACTGTGTGTAGATGAACTCTCTTCAACACAACACGACGACCCTCTCCCTTAAGATAATCTTTAATATCTCCTCATGTTTAATATCAACATTTAATATTTGATCTACAGTAACAAGATCATAAAGACGCGGAGGGCGGTTGAGTCAACTAAAACGACTGAACTGATGAAGTATAGCGGCGCCGTTTAACGTACGCTGGATTATCCACGCGTCAAACCAAACAACCAAACCATTTCCCCAGGGCTATGGACACAGGTGTCCCCATAGCGCTGGCTCACTGACTTATGTTCTTAGAAGCATTGTTTGTTTGAACAAGACATCACAAGAGCATAAGTTAAAAGGTAAACACACACACACACACACACAGACACCTTGTATGCACACGTGCAGGCACACGGAAACGACGCACACACACACGCGCGCACATTAAACAACATCTGCGATTACGAATACCACGTATAACCGAAACACAAACAACATCAGTTTAGCAGTGACACGGCGAGAGACAGAGAGAGAGAGAGAGAGAGGGGGAGAGAGAGAGAACGTGACGTACCGGTATGGACAAACATGTGTTTGACGTAGTTCTGTTTGGCAGTAAAGGTCTTACTGCATAGAGTGCACTCGTAGGGCTTCTTCTCCCCCGTGCCGATCCCGCCAGCCGCTTGCTGCTGCTGGCTGGCCGCCTGCTGCTGTGCCGTTAGGGAGTTGGTGAACGACGGCATCGGCGGCGGCGGTGCCGCCACAAACTGAGGCTGCTGGCCGACGAGGTTCTGTGGAAGGCTGAATAAGAAAGGCTTGTTGCTGGCCGACGGCGTGGCGAACAGCGGCAGGTAGCCGTTGCCAGCCGCCCCGATCACCTGGGAGGTGCTGGTCATGGTGAGGGGCATCCTAAGGTTGCTGGTGTGAGATTCTGCCGTCTGCCGCATGTAGTGCGGCGTGCCGGACTGGGCGGACGCGGGGTTCCCCAGGGGCTGCATCATGCTAGCTTCACTAGTGCTGTGGCAGGAGCCTCCGTCCTCGTCGCCGACCCGCTCCGGGGACGAGTCGTCCACCTCGATCTGCATGGGGCCCTCGTCCCCCCCGTGGGCCAGCTCCCCCGCCTCGCGGCTGAAACTCAGGTACTGCTGCTGCTCCAGGGCGTCGGGCTCGGTGCCGATGGATGAGCTCACGCCCGAGTCGAAGCTCTCGCCCTTGGGTTCGCTCTCTGGGCCGTCCCCGGCCGGGTCGCCGTCCTCCTGGCAGTCGGCCGCGCCGCCGTAGCAGCCGCCGTAGCCGCCGCCGTCCTCCGCCTCTTGCTTGATGTGCATGCGCACCGGCCGGGGCTGCTTGCGACAGTGGGTGCTCTCGGTGGCCAGGAAGCGCTCCATCTGCTGGGACCTCTCGTGGATGCGGGTGATCCAGGGCGGGTCCTGTGTCTGCTGGTCCTTCTGCGTGCTCAGCGCCAACACCCCGGGCCCCGTCGCCGCCTCAAAGTTGGAGCCCAGGGTGGTGACGTAGGACGGGCGATCGCGGGCGGTGCCGTTGGGCAGCCCCGGGTAGGAGTAGAGCGAGCTGTAGGCGCTGTGCTGCGACGTGGCTTGCATATAACCCGACTCGGCATCACTGCTGGGGCCCGACGTGCCCGACTCCGGGGTGCCCAGCGGCGTCTCCTGGCCCGAGTCCCCCGGCGCCAGCGGGAAGCCCCCGGCGCCGGTCAGACCCACGTTCTGCGAGACGATGCGCGTGCACTCGTCGATGACGGTCTTGATCTGCAGGATGCTGGCGGCCGTGAGGATCTGCAGCGCCTCCGACTGCGACACGCGCAGCACCCCGCTGTACATGAAGTCGATCAGCTTCTGAACGGACTGCACCGACACCACGGAGGGGATCTCGATGTCGCTGTAGCCCAGGAGCAGCTTGTCCTGGAAGAAGGGGCTGCCGGCGGCCAGCACGCAGCGGTGAGCGCGCAGCATACTGCCATGGATCCGCACCGTCACGTCACAGAAGTGCCCGCGGTTGCGCTGCTCATTGAGGGTCTCGAGTACAGAGTTGCTGAAGTTGTGGAGGTTGATGTTATGAATACGCTCGGTCATCCCCTTGCAACTGGTGTCACCTGACCGCCGCCCCCGCCGGAAAACAAGGAGAGAGGGAGAAAAAAAAGAACAACCCACTGGTTTAGAACTGGTGAACGTTTAACCGCGTTACTGTTCTAGTGCTATTCGATTACAGTCAGGTGACGGATGGTTTTCAGCCAAAGGAACTTAGCCTACTGTGGCCTTTGGGTACTCATTAAGGTGGAGGTAGGATGGATGCCTACTGGTAGACTGTGGACACTGGGGATCGAACACCTGAGCCACGCGACTATTCTGCTTTCGACACTGCGATGTAGAAATGAAATGCTTGTGCACAAAACCTTGCTTTGGACTAAAGCATTCTTGCTAAATAATTAAATGTCCCTGAAATGGCTGTGCTGCCTTAGACTATGTGCTTTGAGTCTTACACGGCGAAATAACCATTTACATTTTTCTGAAATATTTCAAATGGATGTAGCTTTTGGAGGCTGTAGGTCTTCACGGGAGCTTTTAAAGTACAACAATAAGAGGGGAATAATGGAATATTAGTCATTCTAGCAAAATGAATAGTCTATGATTGTAAATGTGGCAAAAAACAAACAACAACGTTTCTCTGTCCAAGTTGTTTTTTCTAGCTTTTTGGCATAGAAAAAAACGATGCACGTCCTCGCCGAAAGACAATTAAAATGGTTTCCGAGTAGATTATACAAGTACATCCAGGAGTCTGAAACCGGCCGCAGTACCGCCGGCCGCCGGTAAGGGGCGAGCTTAGCGCGCAGATAGATTTGGCTCCTTTGTCTGCCATGTGTTCCCGTGATGGCGCTTTCTCACTATCCCGGGAATACACTTACAGTAAACGCACCGCAGTTTTAACACTCCTTAAGTTGATCCCCTGTTCAGCTTTTCTTGTGCAAATGCTCAGGAAAACCCCAAATGAAGTTGAAAACCTTAAATTCAAAAGTTATATAAAAGGTCAGATGCAATATCCCAATATGTAAAAAAAAAAAAAAATTAAAAAAAGATTGGTTATCTAATTTTTCATTTAATTACAATCTTTTCTGTATATACAGGAACAAAGGCCCTTGCAGATTGCAATGACCCCACCCGTGAATGGCTGTCCAACATAGTGCTTAAAAAAAAACTGAGACAAGAAACTGCCTCCATTTTGTTCTTGGATAGGCCTACAATACAAATCTGCTCCATTCAAAATATCCAAATGAATGGTTTTTTGTCATTCCTGAATGAATGAATACATATTTTAAATAAAATCCAGGAGTGAATTATGATTAATGTTTTAGCTAAGCACAATGAACACAAAACACATTTCTCTGTTCAACAAAAGGATTAACGTCCAAACGAAAAGACAGAAAAAAAAAACTTGACTTAAACCCGGCAAACACACAAAGTGTATTTAAAATCAAAACAGGTTTTCTACTAAATCGTATTCACCCACGTTCCCCACCTATAACGGCGTATATTTGTTTAAACAATGCAAACAAGCCCGCGGGGTTCTTCTCGTCCCCGAACCCTTGGGATAGATGTTAGCCCAACAGCCAGTAACGTTAAATGGTCCTCCTGTTCCTCGGTGAATAACATCCATAAAGACAGTGTAAACACTATATAGGCGTTGTAGTACTCACAGCCAGATAATGTGTGGGAGAGGAGGTGTGTGTGAAGCTGGAGAAGGCTTCAGGTTTGCTGGTGGTGGAGGTGTGGCGGGTCAGAGGGCCACAGCTAGGTACTCCGGCGGCTCCTCTTCGTCCAAATCATCTGTTGATCCACCGGCCGGTGGAGAACCGAGAGGCGAGGCAGGAGGAGGAGAAGGGAAGAGGGAGGGAGGGAGGAAGGAGAGAAAACATACAACATGTATGTGTGTGTTTTAAGGAGCTCAGACACGAAGCAGAGGAGAATCGGAGACACACACACACACACACCTTGAAGGGTGAGCCGTGGCTCCGCGCCGCTAACCGAACACAGGAGACGCTCTCGCCGGCATACCTGGCCGTCAATTAGGAATCAAGGTTGAAAATGACACGGCTCGAAGGTACAAATCTTCCCCCGGCAGTTGTGCTAACCTCTTGCGGAGCCACACCCTCCACACAAGCCTGCTTTTCCCCACACATGTACACTCATTCTCTGCTCAAGAGCTCTGGAAACACACCGGGAGTGTGAGTGTTAAGTGTGATACAGAGAGAGTGTGGGTAGGGGTGTGTGTGTGTGTGTGTGTGTGTGTGTGTGTGTGTGTGTGTGTGTGTGTGTGTGGGTGTGGGTGGGTGTAGGGATGTGTATGAGTGTGGTCATGAATGTGTGCGCACGTGTGTAACAAGACAGTGGGATCTCAGGATTTGGAGCCATCATGACCCCAGGCCCTGGGTCGCCTGACTCCACCGTGTTAGCATGTGATTAGCATGTTTAAGGAGCACATGGCCATGTTTTAAAACCCCTACCAACGTGCCATTGAGCTGACTAAGTGTGTCATCAACGCTGTGGTTAGGAGGAACAGATAAAAGATGATTAACCACAGTCAGAGAATCAGTACATGTCGAGATTTCATTCTGGTGAAGCCGCTGGAATCCGGCAGGACCTGTACAAACCTGTTACTATAAATACATGGTATTACTCATATTACTTACTACTAGTATTAGTATATTGGTATCGCTACTAGTATTAGTATATTAGTATTACTACTACTAGTATAGTATATTAGTATTACTAGTATTACTACTACTACTAGTATTAGTATTACTAATAGTACTACTAATAGTACTACTACTAGTATTTGTATTACTATCACTAATATTAGTATTACTAGTATTACTTACTACTAATAGTATTAGTATATAAGTATTATTACTACTACTAATACATTTTGAGAACTAGTACTATGACTATTCATTAACTTTTACTATTGCTATTTATTAACTTTTACTATTGCTATTCATTAACTATTACTATTGCTATTTATTAACTTTTACTATTGCTATTCATTAACTATTACTATTCCTTAATTTCCCATCTTGGATTAAGAAACTACATCTAATCTTATATTGGTATCACTAGGCCTACTACTATAACAGCAGCTATTACTACTAATACTAGTACTACTACTACTTCTACTACTACCAGTGCTCTTACTATAACTATTAATATCACTGCTACTACTGCTGTTACTATTACTATATTACAAAGTGTCAAATACATTTATATTGAACAGTGTACACACTGTATGAAGTACAACGATCGTCAAAGTATAACACGAAAACCATCAACAACATTACATACAAGAGTACATGCAGTACTTTTCCATCAGGATGGTTGACTGTTAAATCGTAACTTTGTTCGCATGCCGCATATCTCAGCAGACCAGTGGAAGGTGAACTCTATCAATGTTCAGCAAGCCAACAACAAGACAAGCTAGAAACAAGGACTACACATTAGTCCATCTCTCTTAGTCTCTGCTTGGTACAGACAGTGTTTCCACATTACATATACCATGAGACCTGTGTGTGTGTGTGTGTGTGTGTGTGTGTGTGTGTGTGGCTCACATGAGGAGGATATCAGGAAATGAGGGTGTGAAAGTTTAAGATGCAAACTCACCAAGGCTTTCTAATGGCATCTCCTGTGCCGGGAAAACACAAAGTTTTTAGCGTGGTTCAGGAGAAGAGCGCCTCAGGAACAGGGGGTTCATTCGTTATTAATGGACTTATTTAATCTTTTAAACACACACACACGCACACACACACTGACACGCACGTACACACCTCAAATATTTTGGTTGGCTCCTACCAGACAGAGCTTTTCCCTGCCTAGTGTGTCAAGACAATGGACCATGAGTCTAAATATATTCACTGTACATTGGTCAGGAGAACGTACATTTAAATAAATATAAAAATTCACATCCCCCCCCCCCCCCCCCCTCCCTCCTTCCTTCTCTTCTCTCAAGCACACATGTAGTAACCCCCCCCCCACCTGCGGGAGGGGGTGAACCGAGGTAAAACCTGGCAACAAAGGGAGGCAGGCCTGGAGTGTGTGTGTGTGTGTGTGTGTGTGTGGGGGGGGGGGGGGGGGGGGGGGGGGGGGCTGGCTGCCCAGACTGCCACTCACAGCCCTGATTCCATTTTAGCTGTGCCACAGTAGGGCTGAGCAGCAGCCGGCCCTACCTGCAGTGAATTCTAATCAGCCCCGGGGTCTCTCTCCCTCCCTCTCTCTCTCCTTCTATCTCTCCCCTCCCTCCCTCCCTCTCTCTCTGTGTATCTCTCTCTCTCTTCTTCTCTCCCTCCCTCCCTCTGTCTCCTTCTCTCTCTCTCTCTCTCTCTCTCTCCCTCCTCTTCCCTCTCACACTCCTCCTATCTCTCTCTCCTCCTTCTTTCTCGCTCTCTGTCTCTCTCTGTCTCTGTCTCCTTCTCCCTCTTCTCGCTTCCCTCTTCGTTCCCCTGCTCT
>JAOPHQ010000316.1:175000-178123 GCA_030340625.1 Merluccius polli | reverse complement strand
GGTGAGTGGTGGTGGTGGAGGAGCTGGGGGGGGGGGGGTAATTGAGCCAGGGGAGGTTATTATCCAAGTCGGTTAGTCTCTGGACTTGAGGAGCTGTGACGAACGAAGTGTGAAAACAGCTTATGACAGCTGAGCCGAGCCAAAGCCGCTCAAAACGACCCCCCACCCCCGAGAGGAGGCCTGATAAGCGATCGAGGCGAGGGGCACAGGTGAGGACCCGGAGTGGCCAGTCGAGATGGAGGGGCAGGGGGGGGGGGGACAGCTCGAGGTGTGAGGAGGAGCTCCACCTGCCCTTCGGAGAAGTGCCTGCTTTTGACCCTTGTCACCTTTTCACCGGCTCGCCTTCCAGGCACGTTGGGAAGAGGGACTGACATGTTTTAAGTCCATTGCAGCAGCGTCTCTCTCTCTCTCTCTCTCTCTCTCTCTCTCTCTCTCTCTCTCTCTCTCTCTCTCTCTCTCTCTCTCTCTCTCTCTCTCCTCTCTCTCTCTCTCTCTCTCTCTCTCTCTCTCTCTCTCTCTCTCTCTCTCTCTCTCTCTCTCTCTCTCTCTCTCTCTCTCTCTCTCTCTCTCTGCACATCGTTGCTGAGCGCGAGACCATCCCTAACCGAACGCACCATTCCCGGTGACAGCGTGCGACGACATCCACCCCAACCGTCGGGGAGATTGAACGAGAGATTCATTTAACCACAGGCTGGCTGCGTCAGCGGTTAGATCGACTTGACTCACCTCCACAAGAGAGAGATCAGACGAGAGGGATGGAACGGATGGAATACATATTTTTTATTCTAGTGCAAATCGCACCGTATCCTTACTATTTAAGGACCCGTCTTCCCCTTCCCTGTATCTTTTAACGCGCCGATCAGGTGCAGCGCTCCGAATCTCATTGTATTTCAACTGCAAAATGACAACATGCACTAGAGTTGTTCCGATTCCGATACCAGTATCGGAAATTGCTCCGATACTGCCGAAAACGCTGGCATCGGTATCGGCGACTACTGGAGTCCAGGCACCGATCCGATACCACGTAATTTATTCAATTAGTAATCTAATAGGGGTTACGCGCAACATACTTCTGCATTCTGCAAAACAGGTCTCATCACATCCGGTTCAGGTCCGCTGTACCGCGCTCACATTATTTTATTTATTAATCCGCACTTCCAGATAGGGTGGCCATTCGTCCGGCTTTAGGCCGGACTGTCCGGTTCCCCCCTCCCGTCGGCCATAGGTCCGAGGTGTGTTGCGATCGCGCGCGCCCCCCCCCCCCCCCACCCCCCCCGTCGGCCGTAGGTCCGAGGCGTGCACCCCCCCCCCCCCCCCACGGGCTGAGGTGTCCTCCTTTTCAACAACTCAGAAATGGTCACCCTACTTCCAGACCGTCGCCGGGGCTTCAGAGTAATGTGTCCGAGGAGATTAGCCCTCGGACTTACTCGCTAGCTTTAACCGCTGTTTTTTTTCATCCATCTTTTCTTCTCACTAACATTCAGATGTTAAAATCAAATAAAACGCCAACACTAAAAAGGGCTAGCTAGGTTAGCTGTTAACTGTTCTATTTAAAAATAAATGGCTTGAATTTGCTCTATTTATTCATGTTTTACAAAGAGTTTCACCTGAGCCTTACCACTATGATAATCATATCACAGTCATGCATGTATCATTTTTTTTTTTAAATAACATACTGGTATCGGATCGGTACTCGGTATCGGCCGATACCCACAGCACAAGTATCGGAATCGGTATCGGGAGGGAAAAAATGGTATCGGAACATCTCTAACACGCACGTTTACACCCTCCCCCCCCCCCCCCCGCCGAGACTCACAGCACCCATAAATGACACCTTAATCAATCAACCCCCCCCCCCCCCCCCCCCCCCCCCCCCCCCATCCCCCCATCCCCGACCTCCACCGGCCAACACGCGCGCACACACACACACCTCTCATCCTCCCAAGTGAGGAAGGAGCCACTGATAATACGCGAGATACAGGTTATTACAGAGCACACACACACACACACACGAGGGGTGAGGGGGAGTTTGAAGTTAACCAGTCGGGTGAGGCCCCAGAGCCATTACACCGGCCTAATTATACCTTAGTTGAAGTGTTAAGTAGGCCAGTAACCAGCGCTTTGGTGTGCTTTATTGAAGCCAGGTGTGCTAAATAAATCAATTAAAGCGCGGCGCTCGGAAAGGCGACACGGATTACTTTTTCCTCCCCGAGGCGAACATATTTCACGTCATGAGTTGTTGGTGTTTTTTACGTAACACTGAAATACGTTTTGGTTTTTATCTCCATACAGCGGGAGACAGTTTGGTCTTTTTTTTTTTTAAATAGGTCACCGTCAGGTTAACTGATGTTTGTCAGTCGGTCTCATAATGGACTTAAAATCAGGTTGTATCGGTGGATTAACACGGCGCCACAAAAGAAGCTGTTGGAGGCTGCAGCGGAAACCCACGGTTGGCTTGTCAAAGCACTCTCTCTCGCTCTCCGTTGAGGTTGCACACCTCAGATACAAATACGTGAAATATTTGGTCTGTGTCATGTAAATGCTGTAAGGCCCCACCTTGCCCCCCCCTCCCCCCCTCCCAACCAACCAACCACTCTTAACAAGAACCCATATCCTGTAACAATATTAATAGTGAAAGAGACACATCAAAATCTGAATACTGCATGTGGGAAATCCACGGTGAACACAGGAAATCGTTGTGCTTGACAACCACAGCTACTTATCTGTATTGCCTTTTTGCAGCCAAACCCAAAATCGTAATTACTCAGTGGCGGAGACACCTTAACACTCCCTTTAACTGTTAAACTGTTTAAACCGTTTGGCTCGAACATGGGTCAACAGTTAAAGAATCACCCCCCCCCCCACCCCCCAATGTTGATGCATTTAGAAGAAAATAAAGGCTCACTACTACCCAGGGCCTCCTCCCCCCTCCTATTTAAAGCCCTGCTCCCATTGTGTTTCAAGCCACAGTGTTTCCATTAAAGAACATATTCAGTCTTGTTTGGCCACCGAGATTTTACAATCCCAAGTGCTTCCTAAGTCTGTGCGAGCGGTCGTGAAGCGATACCGGCAGACAGAGGACAGGTTCAATCCGCCGGTATCATTCTCCCCCCCCCCTTCCTC
>JAOPHQ010000316.1:137500-170000 GCA_030340625.1 Merluccius polli | reverse complement strand
CTCATCTATATGTCCCCCCCCCCCCCCCCCCCCCCCCCCCCCCCCCCCCCCCCCCCCTCCACACACACACACACACACACATTTCCGAGGTTCCGCTTTCACATGTCTGAGTCTGATGCGTCACATACCACAACAGCAGCATGTGGGTGAAGGTCAGGGTGAAGGTCAAACATCAGGCCAGGGGTTCCTGGTGGGCTCCCTCCCTCACAGGCTGCAGCAGGTGTATGGCGTCCGTGGACAGTCCCACTGTTGTCTGCGTTTAATCATCACTATAATACGGCTATCGGCTATCACATAGGCTGCACCTGAATCACGTTGCCACTGTTCTTAGCCTACATAACTACATAACAGTACACCTGTGACAGGTAACCCACCACCAGCACCATAACAGTATACCTGTGATAGGTAACCCACCACCACCATAACAGCATACCCGTGACAGGTAACCCACCATAACAGTACACCTGTGATAGGTAGCCCACCAGCACCATAACAGTATACCTGTGATAGGTAACCCACCATAACAGTACACCTGTGATAGGTAACCCACCATAACAGTACACCTGTGATAGGTAACCCACCACCACCATAACAGTACACCTGTGACAGGTAACCCACCACCACCACCATAACAGTATACCTGTGATAGGTAACCCACCACCACCACCATAACAGTATACCTGTGACAGGTAACCCACCACCACCATAACAGTATACCTGTAACAGGTAACCCACCACCACCATAACAGTACACCTGTGACAGGTAACCCACCACCACCATAACAGTATACCCGTGACAGGTAACCCACCATAACAGTATACCTGTGATAGGTAACCCACCATAACAGTACACCTGTGACAGGTAACCCACCATAACAGTACACCTGTGACAGGTAACCCACCACCATAACAATACACCTCTGACAGGTAACCCACCACCACCATAACAGTACACCTGTGACAGGTAACTCACCACCACCACCATAACAGTACACCTGTGACAGGTAACCCACCACCACCATCAACTAGATGTCCACTCGGCCTACGCTAACACTAGCCGCCATGCTAGCCTGGACGCGGCGTGTACTTAATGACGTCTCCGCGGGTGAAACCAACACCAGACGGGGGAGGGGGGGGGGGGCGCGCAAATACCCCCCGAGTGTGATGTAAATGTGACCCTCCTAATGTCGCCACTCCGTACCTGGCCATATTTCCACATGAATGGGACGTCACCTTAAATCGTGTTTACATCGCTGAGTGTTTACAGCATATAAACGGTTTCAGACGACCCTGGCGCCTGTTTGGACAAGCCCGCTGCGCGGGAACAATGGCGGCCCGCCATTAATGATAATGGTAATGGAGGGGGGGGGGAACAAGAGCCTGCAGACAGTGAGGGGGCTCCCCCCGCTACTGAACGGCTATACAGTCAATTAAAATGTCTCAGCCTTATAACGAGCTGCCATAGTGATACTCGGTCCCGCAGTTAAGGTAACGCCATTAAGTGGACAGCGTGGCGTGTAGGCTATGGAGACATCCATGTCCATGTAATACACATGGCCGCCTGCATGTGGGATATCTGGGGTACAATAATCCACATGTATGTATTAATAACCAGAACAGTCCCTGTCCTGTTCCCTCGCTGGTCCCTGCCCAGCGCCCCTTAGCCCCCCTGTCCCTATAATAATGAGTCCTACTCCCTTCCCACCGGTCCCTGCCTAGCACCCTAGTCCCTATAATAATGCGTCCTACACTTCACATGTCCTACTCCCTTCCCACCGGTCCCTCTTTAGCAGTCCCTAGTCTTAACCTGTCCTCACTGACCATAAAATAAAATGAAGTCCATATACAGCCACCAAAAGCAATCACACAGAACTAGATAATTTACATTATCAGCAGTGAGTGGGTCATCTAATAGACACACAACACTTAAGCCTATAAGAGAGGGAGAAGGCGCCCGTCCAACCGGTCCAGCGGTAGCCGATAGTTTATAGACGGTATATTCCTATAATAGCAGGTATATATACCTATAATAGCAGGTATATATACCTATAATAGCGGTTCATGTGAGCACCGGCGCAGGTACGACTTCCCCCAGAGGACTCCTCTGCTACAAAGTTCATCTGCACCTTGTGGCACTGACCTTTGCGTCTCCTATTATTCCTCCTTCCCCCAGAACCCTCTCCCAAGGTTCATAAAGATAAGAACGACTTTATTGTCCGTTACATTTACGCAAAATGGAAATTTGTCTTCGGCAATCCGTCAACACAGTAAAAAACAGACAGTACTGAGTATAAAACACATGACGTTAATTTTCAGCAGCAGTGGTGCTCATGGGCCGGGGGGGGGGGGGGGGGGGGGGGGGGGGGTATTTTATTATAGCCCTGTTTAGAATAGTCATAGCATTTTTCCTGGCTAGTGGGACCTTGAGTCACCTGCCACATGGCAACGGCTGGAGCCAGGGATGAGTGACGGGGGTGGACGGGGTCATTATAGACCTGGGTTGCCTTTTTGGTTATGGACCGAATTTTATAGGTTCTGGAGTCGCAAGCGTTTGTCTCCGATGATCTTGCTGGGCCCCGTTGACCACCTGGGTCAGAGTGTTCCTGTGTCTACGTATTTATACCTGCCTCAGCAGCCCACTTGGTAAAATAGCCTGCTGTCACCTGCAGGATGTACAGGTTGCAGACAACATGGTTTAGCTGCCAACACTTGACATCATGACTCCAACCAGGCCAGAAGAATCTCAACCTCACTACAGCCTCTAAATACACCCTGTCCCAAACGCTGGCAAAAGAGCAGTGTCAGCCAAATTATTCATTGTTAAATGTTCTTGACAAGGGCCACAGGCAGGCCTTCACAAAAATTTAAAAAAAAAAACTTGACAAAAGTGCTCTTTGGGACCATGGGGCAAAGGGGCTCAGACACCCTCAGCCCCCCACTGCAGGTTCAGGGTGCCAACACCTTGTTTTACACACCTTGTTTTACACACCTTGTTTTATACACCTTGTTTTATACACCTTGTGGGACAGGGACGCAGCCCAGGGCTCAGGAGGGGCATCCGCGCCATCTTGAGGGCCAGAAAGTCCTGGAGGTGGAGAAGGAGAAGGCCCAGGAGCAAGCCACAGACCGCTGATCAGCAAGCCCCCCCCCCCGTCCTGCTCTCCACAGACAGCTACCTCAGCCAAAAATTATCCCACCACCGCCACCGATGTAGTAAGTAGAGCGTGCAGTTGACATTATACACACAAGACAACTTATTTGAGATACAATAATCCACATGTATTTATTATAACCAGAACAGTCCCTATCCTGTTCCCCCACCGGTCCCTGCCTAGCGCCCTAGTCCCTATAATAATGCATCCTACTCTTAACACGTCCTACTCCCTTCCCACCGGTCCCTCCTCAGCGCACCAGTCTTAACCCACTGTACAACGTGCGGCCGACCATAAAAGAAAATGAAGTCCATGTACAGCCAAAGCAATCACACCAAACTAGATAATTTACATTAACAGGCTTGGCTGGGTCATCTAATAGACGCACAACACTTAAGCCTATAACATGCTTTCACAAGTCAACAAAGGTTGATCTTAACAAGTGTGTGTGTGTGTGTGTGTGTGTGTGTGTGTGTGTGTGTGTGTGTGTGTGTGTGTGTGTGGTGGAGGTGTGTGTGTGTGTGTGTGTGTGTGGGGGGGGGGCACTTAAGTTGTGGACATGACAGCAGCCACCCGAGGGGTGGGGGGGGGGGGGGGGGGAAGGGGCGTGTCCAACCGGCATGGCGTCACCAGAAATGAGATGTGTACATTGGTTTAAATGGCACAGGCTGGTAAATACTCAAGGCATTTCAAGGCAGTCGGTAATTGCACACTGTGTGTGTGTGTGTGTGTGTGTGTGTGTGTGTGTGTGTGTGTGTGTGTGTGTGTGTGTGTGTGTCTATCTGGTGGGCTGTGTGGCGCGATATTTGACGTTTCCCATGAGAGGAACACGCGCGCGCGCACACACACACAAACAAACATACACACACACACACACACACACACACACACACACACACACACACACACACACACACACACACACACACACAGTTGTCCCCTGGACTGTCACTCCCCCTATATCCTCACCACAATAAAACCCCACGGTGCGTTCACCTGGTCCACCAGGTAGGTCCCACCTGTAGGTATTAACGCGCATTAATCACAATAATGCGCATTAGTTATTATGGGATAATAACTAATATTGTTCACCCCGCGTAAGACAACGCCAGTAAGTACGGCAATAGACAGCATTGGGTCTCGACGCTGCCATTGTAAATCCAAATCTGTGTTTTATTGTATCATGTCCGATATCATATACGATTATCTATATAAAATCACTGTCTACTACTACAATATGACGACACTACGTGCGCGACGCACGTTGGCAACGCTTCAGTTGAACGCTTAATTGTCTCTCCAACCAGTTTTACTGTGCGTCATACGACCTAAGACACACATTAGTTTAGTTTAGCTTTTTTATTCCGAACATGTGGGAGTAACACAACAAAGTAAACCGACAAACAAAACAAATCCAATTAAAAATAGTCAAAACAACAATAACAATAATAAAAAATAAATTTAAAAAAAGCAATAATGTGAACCGAGAAGGAGTAGGATGAGGCGTAATGCTTATCTAAACCTCCACTACTCCACATTAACCCATATAACATCAACTGGGAGATGAATCCTCAAGTCAAACTTGCTTGAATGTGTATTTATTTATTTCATTTATTTTTTCTTGTACCAACTAACTGGTTAGACACCTCCGTGGAGGTGGGCTGGACCTCTACGTGCGTGTGCGTCATCGCCAGGAGGAGGAGGAGGAGGAGGAGAGGAGGAGGGGGAGGAGGAGGCGCCGCCGCTTAAAGGCGAGCGGGTCGTGCGCGGAGCCGGACAGAAGCGCACCGAGCAGCCGCACCACCCGCTTTATATAGAGCTAAATTTGCCGACATCCGGCGAGCCTCGCAATTGGTCCAGACTCAGCCCGACTCACTTATAACCAACTTTGAGGGACCTCCTACCGTTCAAAGTTGGTCCGAGTCCCCCTGGAAGCGCAACCCTGGAGAGGAGAAAGTAACAGAGAGAGACGCACTTATTCCAGTGCGACTTTGACGATACATATATATTTATATATTTGTATTTTATTTCACCGAAAACGATGGCTTTATCCGGACTGATGCTGCCGTCATTTTCCACGTTCTCAAATCAAAGAGAAAGAGCATGGGACGATGTAAGTAGGCTTACAGTTTAAAAAAAAACACCTTGTCGTTGGAGAAAAGCTCAAAGGATGAACTTGAATGTTGTGTCAGTTTTGTGTGTTTTGTGTTGTGACTGCAACACCTAACTTGTCTTAACTTTCTCCCCCAATCAATTGCTCCTGATCCTCCAGAGATGGAAAGTGGAGATGGACAACAAGCCCATCTCCTCCAGCTGCTCCATGCTGGAGATGGTGCTGAGCGCGGAGGGCAACCAGTGCAGAAAGGACGACGAGGATCTCAGCAACTTCTTGGATCTGGATTTTATTCTCGCCAACACGTCTGGCGCGAGCGGGGCCGCCGCCGCTTCCGCGGCCGCCGCGACCGCCGCCGCCGCGGCAGGTGTGGATTATATGGGCTCCTCCTCCTCCGACCTCTACGCCACAACCGGGATCGCGGCGCCTTCCTATCCGACCAACGGCGGCCGCTCCCCGCCGCCGCCCTACGCCGCCGCCAGCCTCATGGCCGAGCTGCTGCGCTCCGACGCGGAGAGCGGCTACGGCTGCGTGGCGTCGCGCAACGCGCAACAATCATCATCACCGTCCTCCTCCCAAGGCAGGTTTTACGTCAACATGTCGGTGGGGCAGTTTCAGCGGCACCACCAGGACATCGTGGACAACATCAAGGTGGAGCCCGACGCGGACAGCTACGGACACGGACATGGCGTGGGCATGGCGCGGAGCTGCGCCGAGATCAAGCGGGAGGGCGGCGGCGGCGCGTCGTGCATGGTGTCCGTCTCCCCGCGGGCGGCCAACAGCATGACGCCGCCGCTCAGCCCGGACGACCAGGGCCACTCGGACTGCCACTCCCTGGGCTACCCGCACAAGTATCACGCCTCGTCGGCGGCGGCGGCGTACGCACACCCGCACCCGCACGCACACCCGCATCACGCACATCACGCGCATCACCACGCACACCACGCGCACCCGCAGATGCAGCTGCCGTACCAGCATCAGCAGCAGCACCCGTTCGCCGCCGTGTACGACGAGGGTCTGGTGCAGGCGGGCGGCGGCGTCGTGCAGGCGGGCGGCGGCGTGCAGAGGGTGATGCTCACGCCGCCCTCCTCCCCGCTGGAGCTGCTGGAGGCCAAGCCCAAGAGGGGCCGCCGCACCTGGCCGCGGAAGCGCACCGCCACGCACACCTGCACGTTCGCGGGCTGCGGCAAGACGTACACCAAGAGCTCGCACCTGAAGGCGCACCACCGCACGCACACAGGTGAGACCCGCACGCAGCACCACGTGACCGCTCAACAGGGTCACACACATAGCCCACGCATCTTTAATTGGATTATATATATATTTTATTATTTTTTTCATTAATAATTATATATATATATATATATATATATATATGATTATTAATAAAAATAATAATACAAATAATTAATAATAAATAATTTTAAAAATATTTTAAAAAAATATATAGGCCTATATATTAATAATAAATAATTTTAAAAATATTTTTAAAAAATATATAGGCCTATATATATATTTTTTTTTTTTAAACTTATTTTATTTATTATTTATTGAGTTTTGGTGACATTTTGCTGACGTGTTTTCCCGTCCTGTCCCTTGTCCAGGTGAGAAGCCGTACCACTGCAGCTGGGACGGCTGCGGCTGGAAGTTCGCCCGCTCCGACGAGCTGACGCGCCACTTCCGCAAACACACCGGCCACCGTCCCTTCCAGTGCCACCTGTGTGAGCGGGCCTTCTCCAGGTCCGACCACCTGGCCCTGCACATGAAGAGACACATGTGAGGCCAGCAGCTCACTGAAGAAGGACTGTTGTTGTTTTTTTTTGTTGATTTAAATGATGTCATTTTATTTAAAAAAAAAAAAAAAAAAAAAAAAAGGGGGGGGGGGGGGGGGGGAAGGAGCAAAAAAGAAAAGAAAAAAAAGACAAATCTCTACATGACCAAAATCTCTTTTTTTATATTTTTTTTATACCTATTGAATAAATGTTTTAGTGCTATTATTTTCTAATAATGTAGCTGGTACTACTTTGTTTATTGAAGCTTTGTTGGTTTAATGCTTTAGAGTAAATAAACCAATAAGGGGCTGGCCCTGTATATTTTCTCTCTCTCTCTCTCTCTCTCTCTGTCTCTGTCTCTCTCTCTCTCTCTCTCTCTCTCTCTCTCGACAAAACTGGAATGCTGTGTCTGACACAAAGTGCCTTTCTGTATGACTGTGTGCTACTGTAAAACTCTCGATGACAGAACTACACAACCACCAAAATGAACGTCCAAGACAGGTTCTCGTCAGCGACGGGTGAACGTGCACATACTATAGCCCAATATGTGCAAAGACAATGTTTTATTATTTAAACTGCCTCAATGTTTGAATGGCCTGAACTGTGTTTTTGGTTGCATTCTACACTTGGGTGATACTGTATCTTTGTGAGTGAAACTGCAAACAGCTATAGGTCCAGCCCCTTTTTACACTATCAGGGCTTGATGCCCTGTGCATTATTTTTTACTTAAATTTATATAGATATGTACATGGATTTTATACTGTAAAATGTGTATTTATTGTAAATATTAAACCAATGAAATTGAAAAATGAATTTGTGGAATGTCTTTATTCGATGAATAATAAGGTCACATTCACATATCAACATCATGAGAAGTGTTCAAGATTACTCCCAGAGCAAGTAGGCGGGGCTAATAAGCGAGTCGAGACCATGCGACCCATCAAGTGGGTGACACTAAATAGGTTGTACATGCTGTCATTGCACACCCGCTCTCATTTTAAAAATACGGAGCACTTCGTTCACAATGTGATGTTTTCCAGCTGCGAGACAGAGAAGGGCAGCCGCTTGTGGGCTTAGCCTATAAATACAAACACTCAATTTCCATAATTACAGAGTGAGCCGGGAGCCGTCTGGACAGACTGAGGGGCACAGCGCAGCCCTCGTCACGGAGCCCGCGTAGACTCGGATGGAGGCTAGAAATTATAGTGGGACATCAAAGGGCCTTAATACTACAATTACACAGAGTTGCCCTGCGTTGCAGATTCAATGAATCCGCACTCCTTCCATTTGATGTCTGTGGGGTCAGTGGGCATTTTAGGCCTCTTCAGTGCCATCAAAAGTTTTCGACGCGTGGACGTCGGCTATAGCCTGCAGTCCCGTGAAACACAAGGACAGGCGCCAACAGGTGGCGTGGGGCCTTTTCCAAGTAAAAAAAAAAAAAAAACCTAGTGGAAAAAGCAATTATCCTACAAATTGGGGTTAATTAGCAATGCACAAAGATGCACAACACATATTCCTCTGTAAAAAAGATGGGCTCTAGTGGTATTCCACTCACTGTCACTCAAAGCGCTGGTTCTATGGTTGGTATCCGGGCTGCGGTCCTGCGGGTCTTGACCTTTGTGTAGTCTAGTAGGCCTAGTCTTGGGTCTTCACCTTCTCCTTCTTGAGATGACAACGTGGGGAGTGAGGTCTTTACCACCAGGTAAGCGTATACCAATCGGGCTTTGTGGGTGGAGCCAACGACAATGGAGACCATTGATTGGTGTATCCCAGGTGTTAGAAATATACAAGCGACGTAGCCCAAACGTTGACAAAAACCATGGCAAAAACCTAAATTAGCCTTATTTACTTTCACAAGTCATGCTATCCGATATGCAGTGGGAAAACACAAAGTTGGCTGAATGTGAAAAAAAAAAGCGGAAAGCCACTTGTTTACACTATACTTTAAATGGCTCAACTTGTATAAAAAAAATGGTTCTCTACATCTTTCCAAACCTCATCTTATTTCAAAATAGAGGAAGTGCATACTATAGTACTAGTAGCTAGAAATAGCTCAATGGTGAAATGTAAATGAGACACTCATTTCACTCACTTCACTTTTCAGCAACAGTCATAATTGATCTACCGTAAGTTAATATCTCTCATCAGTCTTCTCACTAAATTCAAATGCATACTTTTAGTCACAGAAAGGATGAATTGGATTTGTGATCTACAAGAAGCAAGCCATGGTAGTGTTAGGTTAGTTTTATTATATTAAAAGTCGTTACAGATTCAAGAGTCAAAAACTGTATATTTTCTTCAAAGTTATTATAGGCCTACTCATATTTAATAATAAAGCTTAAGTATGAACAAGTTGGTTGTGGGTCATTAAGGCATTCCTGCTGTACTTGTGTACAGCATCCATATCCATGCGTAGAGTATTACCCATCATCCTCTATTTTGTACTGGAAGATTAATATGCCCAAGACAGACGTAATATATGCTATGTGCAAAATAAACCTGATAAGTTTATAAGCGAGTCATTTTGTAAGGCATCCAAAGTCACACCTCCTTCCCTGATTGTGAGACAAAGATTAAGAGCATTCACTGACTATACGGTCAATTTCTTTTTTTTTGTTCTTTTTGAAGCATTCGGTGGCAACTCTGTAGCCGCCTTACTGTAATTATAACAATTGAACGAAAATAAATGGATAGTAGCGTATAAAAGCACCAGTGCTAACCAGGCTTACATCACATTTACCTTATGTTGGGCCAAACATTGCAGGCGAGTTACACGTTACCACAAAATGCCGTCTATCGAACTGCTTACACATGACATCATCGTGGTGGTGGCGTAACAGCGCTCCTGAGGGATGATAATGTAGCCATCGAGGACGACATCATTGACCAATAATGTCTTCATAAAAAGGCGTCCAACACTCCCTAAACAACTTTAACCGATCACCTTCCATCCAACCCAGGATCAAATGTCCCCCATACTGGATGGTGATTATCATTAAAGGGGGTGTGGCCTTGTTATACTGTTGCTCAAATCCGATTCAAAAGTGTTCCCATTACAGAACATTGCATTTCCACCGTCCATATGCTGTACCATAAGGCCAAAGAATTCATACAGTCATACATATCCATAGGGGATCAAATGGCAACTCCAAGGTATGGGTGAAACATTTTAAAAGTGTGTAACTAATGCCCTTACCATGGATAGCACAACATTGGGGGGGGGGGGGGGGGGGGGGGGGGGGCTTGTAACACATCCAAGGCAATCCGTTAAACTATTATGAAACGGCGTTCTTTAAGATATGCACTAAAAATGAGAAACGATCAATCAGACGGATGGCGAGTAGCAGTTAAGAGTAGATTGAAAAAAAAAACTGGTTCCAAGCTATTCAAAATGGGACATCATACAGTTTCTATACAGTGCATTAACAGATACTTCATTAAAACCACAGATTCAATGCTCTTGTATATAAATAATAAAAACGTGATTAAAACGTCGGGTTGCTGTGACAAGAAGGCATCCGAATAAGAACTGTGCAGTTAGCAATAGCAATAAATAGGCGCTAGATGCAAGTCATAGTCGGGTTTGCCTAAAAAGCTTGCCGTTGCATTAAATGACTATGTTCCTACAGGATGTAGCCAGGCTTAAATCAAGTGGCCCCCGGAGTGTCTCTGATTATAGTTGTCCTGTAGTTTGGGAAGCGCTGAACCTCGACCGTGCAGCTAAATGCGGAGCCTGAATGGGAGTCATAGTAATGACTGGAGAAGCACCATTCCCCCCCAACCAATGGGGGTGGGAGGGTGGTGGGTGGGTGGGTGGGTGGTTGGTTGGTTGGGGGCTTTGTGGCCGCTGGATGGCTGCCGTCAAGTCTAGAGTCATAGAGTTACTGTAGTTAGGGAACAGGGGGTGAGGAGGCTGCCATGAAGTCTAGAGTCATAGAGTCACTGTAGTTAGGGAACAGGGGGTGAGGAGGCTGCCGTCAAGTCTAGAGTCATAGAGTTACTGTAGTTAGGGAACAGGGATGAGGAGGCTGCCATGAAGTCTAGAGTCATAGAGTTACTGTAGTTAGGGAACAGGCAGTGAGGAGGCTGCCATGAAGTCTAGAGTCATAGAGTTACTGTAGTTAGGGAACAGGGATGAGGAGGCTGCCATGAAGTCTAGAGTCATAGAGTTACTGTAGTTAGGGAACAGGGGGTGAGGAGGCTGCCATGAAGTCTAGAGTCATAGAGTTTCTGTAGTTAGGGAACAGGCAGTGAGGAGGCTGCCGTCAAGTCTAGAGTCATAGAGTTACTGTAGTTAGGGAACGGGGTGAGGAGGCTGCCATGAAGTCTAGAGTCATAGAGTCACTGTAGTTAGGGAACAGGGGGTGAGGAGGCTGCCATGAAGTCTAGAGTCATAGAGTTACTGTAGTTAGGGAACAGGCAGTGAGGAGGCTGCCATGAAGTCTAGAGTCATAGAGTTACTGTAGTTAGGGAACAGGCAGTGAGGAGGCTGCCATGAAGTCTAGAGTCATAGAGTTACTGTAGTTAGGGAACAGGCGGTGAGGAGGCTGCCATGAAGTCTAGAGTCATAGAGTCACTGTAGTTAGGGAACAGGGGGTGAGGAGGCTGCCATGAAGTCTAGAGTCATAGAGATTCTGGAGTCAGGGAACAGGGGGGGGGAGGAGGCTGCCGTCTAGCGTAGCTTAGCTGCTGGGCATCTGGGCCTTGCTGAGGGCGATGGCCAGCTCCAGCTCCTCCTGCTCCCGGTGCCTCTCCCGCTCCTCGCGCTCGCTCTCCCGCCGGGCCCACTCCAGCTGCCGCGTCTCACTTCCAAACTACCCAACAACGAGGGGGGGGGGCAGAAGGGGGGAAAGTAAGGTTAAGACATTGGTCCGAGTTTGATGCCTGCTCCGATGTCTAGCGTCCCGCTAGCGTAATTACAAAATGTCCCATAAAAACAAGGCTCCCACTCTGGGGTATGCACACCCTACACACAGAGACAGTACCCGATTTGATGATGATGACTTAGTTTAGTTGCCAGATTTGTGTTATTGCCATGTCTCCATCCAAGGGGGTAGAGCACAGAGAAGGGCTTCGAGAAACATTACCTAAATTACAATAATTAGTCAAGTGATGAAGACAAATGCACCACCCCCCCCCCCCTGCATTGGGCGTGCGGATCACTATTGATTTGGAAAACCCAAACTCAAATAAAGTGTTCACAAAATCAGTTTGTCTTTAAACACAGAGTGCACAGGTTCACATGCAAATACATTCAAGTCAACCACCGCACCCTCGGGTAATCTTACCTCGCCATATTCACTTCCTGGTGGAGGAGAGAAATTACAATGCAGAGCTGAGCACACAAAGCCAAAGACAACGTTCTGTACACAAGTCTCCTAACAAAAATGACACGACATGTCAAATAAAACAAGACACGCATCCATGTTGCATCACTGGAGCCAAGGGTATGCTTCTTGTGTGTGTGTGTGTGTGTTGTGCAGAGGGCTTATCCTGGGACCTTTAGACTTATTTTCCATACAGTACTTTGCTGAAAGGCATATCAAAAAGACAGCCGTAAATCCATTAGTTTGCACTTTCAAAGAAACGCTCCTCCAGAGTTACCTGATGAGACACGTCCGCTAATGCCCTGGCCCCACTCTGTGCTCCGTAAATCATTCCTTCAACATAAAAAAGGCAACTAACCGATGGAGAAGGGATTCCTCTTCGTATCTTAACACAGTTGAGGTCAGGAAAGCGCACTCATGTAAAGCGCACATAAGAAAAAGAATGTCATTGCTTCCTGTGAAGACCTGTCTGATGCCCGTGGTCGTAACCAAGCATGGACGACCACCACTTACACTTTGCCACAAAGGGTAGGCATCAGAATCAGCACAGTCTTAAACCGAAGGGATTCAGCTCATCTTAATTTTCTGCTTGTGCAAAGGTAGTGCAAATATGTACTCTAAACATACTTGAGAAGTGGATACAACAACCTGCGACTATTCATGTTCGCTCAATGAGGTTTAGTTGGGTACATATTCTAGAAACGTAAAATTACATCTGTTTTCAGGTGTGCGAGTTGGTGATATGTGACAGAGGTAGTTTGCCTAAAGTAAGTGCAATACGTTTACTCAAATAAGCCAATATTTATATATCCATATGCGCGTCTGTTACTATAGAACTTAACCCTAAGAACTTAAACAGTTTCTCCTTTCTCTGAATCTGGATGTAAAGTGGGGGCAATATGGAATGACCTCATTACACACTGAGAGGAGGAACAGAGCCGATGAGCTAGACTGGGCTGAATTTTCCACACCCCACGCCAATCATTTATTCAGCGGATAGTTTTCACCATTCTGTGATGACGTAGCGCCAAAGCCATTTGCGTCAACCAAATTGTTCAGTTGTAACTAGCCGACGGTTTTGACGATCACCGTCATAATGCTCACTAACTTTACGATAAGATTGTCGACTCGTCTATGTTGTTTGAGTGTCTAGAACCGATGTTGCCGCCTATCACAACACAAATACTAGAATTAGATTAGACATGCTGCCAAGATAACTGGGTTGTTGAAAAATGTATTTTCAGCGCCACCGGCAACAACAAAATGTGGAGAAGGGAAATTGTGTGTCTGGTGGGCTATATTGAGACAGGCTGATCTTCTGTCCTGGGTTGCTGTACGTTTTTAATCTACTTTTCAATGCAACACCGTAGCATGGTCATTAAAAATCAAATGCATACATGTAACCCCAGGTGTATGCATGTTAGCTATACTTAACAAGTGTCAGTGGCTTAGTGGGTCGTGTGGTGAGTGTCTATTTTGATTATATGTCTAGCCTCAATTCTCCATTATATTTACTTTGAAACGTAACTTAATGTACAGAGACTCCCAGGAAACGCAGGAACTGTATAATAAGTAATGTCACTTTTCATACAAATTTAGTCCACCAACATCACTTGATGGCACCGACGTCAGACAATGAAGATACAAGCTAGCAAATTGAAGGAAACAGCAGTTGCAATGACCAGCGTTTCACCACAGATGGTGCTGTTGCCGCGGTTTGTGTCCGGTCTTTCAGCGTCTCTGTGCACATATCAAGCAGCTAAGCGCTCTGCATGGCAGGCATGCTTTGTCCGTGTGCGGCCGTACGTATGCATAGTGCGTGAGAGGCATTAACTGTACAGCGCTTTTGAGTGGTGATAGAAAGACTAGCAACGGCGCTGTGTAAATACCATCCATTTGCCATTTGAGCAGATGATGTGTTCACACTCCTGCAGACCACACACACAGTTCTTACCATAGGGAGGTGCGGGTCGGTTAGGCACATTTTTCTTGGGGGGCATGGCGGGGTTGTCCTGCTTCTGTTCATGCACGCACACGCACACACACACACACATACAATCAATATACAGCCCCTGGCCTAAGACCACATTCTTTATATAAATATCTATGAATAACAGAAAAGAAATCTAAAAGTGATACATTGGGGTGGATGTGGGGAATTCAGACCTCACCCATAATGTGAGCAAAATGAATAACCTGGTGTTCTACAACTCCAGCGGAAAAATAAAAATCATAACTCAATGGGTCCCAAAAGCTTACCTTTGACATCTGAGTAAAGTCGGCGAAACCACCCTTGCTTCCAAAGGAGTTGTTACCGAATGCGTCCATTTTCCCGAACGCATCTATGACAGGAGCACATAAAACACAGCTTTGGAAATCCTGAATGCATTGGTGGAAAGAGACTCAAAGAGACGTTTGATGGGAGTTTAACCCAAACCACACGTTCAGAAGTCATCCCTGCATCTCGCTTGTTATGAAATCGGCCCGTGTGCTATTTCGGGATCAGGGGGGTATGTGGCGGATTTAACTTTCCATGACATTTAGAAGAAAACCCCTGAGAAAGCAAACATTATGTTGAACCTGACGTATGCATCTGATTAGTTAATTAGAGGCGTGAGTCGCTCTACTGTTAGCCAGAACTGTGGGGCGGTTGTGTGGAAATACCGTGGAAGGCCTGGTCACTTAATGAAGAAATTGCCAACTGTGGAGCGTTACAGAAATAGGGGGGGGGGGGGGGGGGGGAAAGCACCCCAAAACAAACCATTGTAATACAATCTGTTTGTTGCTAGTGTGCCGACCAAAATGGCAGCATTCATGTTCGACACGCAGTGTTTTCTTTTACATTAAAACTCAGGGCGCTCTGGGGTCTACAGTCGCCCCTGTGTTCTTTTGAACCGCCGTAGCGCTTGGACGTGCACAGGCCGGTGGTTAGCTCCCTAAAGCTAAAACAACAACACCCCCCCCCCCCCCCCCCCCCCCAAGTGAACAAGGCATAGCAGAGTTGGATAGCTGGGGAGGGGGGGGGGGTGAAGAGGGAACAGGGAGGGTGGGGAGCTGGTTAAAGAAGCGCTGTCTTCCAGCAGAATGGGAGCCATAGTCACAGAGTTTCTGTTGTGCTTGGCACCAGCGAACCTCCTGTTTTTCCAGGGATGGGGAGGGGGGGGGGGGGTGTATTTTTAGTTGTCCAGCAGTAAAATGCGTAGGTACTCGACTAAAAATAGACCTCCACCACAGGAAAATATGAAGCCGCAGAGAGTTAAAATGGTGTGACCTTAATGCCCCCCCCCCCCACCAACATCTAAATCTAACACGTCACACACACACACACACACACACACACACACACACACACACACACACACACACACACACACACACACACACACACACACACACACACACACACACACACACACACACACACACACACACACACACAGAATCAGTGCTCCTTTGAGCCGGGTTGCACAAGTCAAGTGATTTTCCCACATTTTGAGGCCAATTTCCTACTTGGGTCACCAAGGGAAAAGTACACAGGTTGTTTCGACTTTGCATCTGATTTTACTCCATGGAAACAGATAACTTTGAAGCGAGGAACGGTGAAATATGCTAGGTCCGTTGCTTGTTGCTTGTGTGTCAATTAGAAGTGGGGCATGTTGGTTAGGCATGCATGTTTATCACCTGGCATTTCAGGTTAAAAAAAAAAAAAACGACTGCCTACTACAGTTATACCTTCTACTACTCAATATCTAATAGAAATGTACTCCTGAGTACCATTTTCTCTCTCTCCCTCTTCCTGTTGACCTGCCGGCCTCTGCGGCCTGACTACTACCTCTACACAACAACTGTTTGTGTTCAAACACACCAGCACTGTATTCAAGAGCCCATGTCCATTTGACTGGTGTGACTTTGAAAGCCTGCAACTGCTGATGTAGCCTATTCACCTTGTTGTGGTCAATGGTAATATCCTTTTGACGCCCAAGGATAATGGGTCATTCATTTATTCCGTTTAGTTGGGCGTTTTATTGCCATATTATGTGTGACTATTCAACACATCATCCAAGGTCTTTCTAGTCGTCTCTTCTGTCCTTTTTTTTTACAATTTCTTTCGATTCTATCAAATAGTTTTTTGACAGTTGGAGGAAACAGATAAAAGGGTGCTGTTTAACCTCACCTGAATGTGTTTCTGTGAAGAACTTTATGAGAATGTATGTAATCGGGATAAAACAAAAACGGTTGGAAAATTCGAGCTGTTCAGATCACTATACTATGCTCATGTCCACCCTTTAAGTTGGTAGTAGGAGCTTCAACTCAGGAGCATTGGGATGCATTACACATTACAGTACCTGGTTCTTTTGGCTTGGGGCTGTTGGACCTGAACAGTTCAGCACCACCGAAGGAACTTGGCTGAGGGACACATAAAATGAATAAGATTGAACATTTTCAGACTACGAACCATGTTCTCCCATTCATATTGCAGGAAGCATGACCAGCAGTGCATCAAATGAATGTGAGGTCATTGTATCTAACTGGCCACCGAAACGGACCAAGTCAATCAACACCTGCGTCACCTTGAGCGGAGGGGTGGGTTTTCTGCCAAACGGGTCCGACGACGCAAACAGGTCCGACGTGTCCGGCTTTTTAAAGAAGTCTTCAGAGGACGTTCCCTTGAAGGGGTCACTCGCTTTGAACGGATCTCCCCCGAAAGCATCTACAATACACAAGGCAACGGGGATCAATGACGGTTGTCACAATGTTTTGAAACAAAACGAAAACCCAATCTGCTCCCCTTTTCATAACGTACAACTGAACTGTCATTTATGGTATTATATCAGAGAAACTATTTTTTGCTGTTCTGCTCTATGATTTCACACCTTGTGATTAATTTTAGACGAGAAAATGCGTCATCGGTCTTCAATGTAAGACGACAAACCATATTAACGACTCATCAAGCAGGCCTAATATAACATGTACTTTTATGCAAGCACTGCAGGAATTTGAGAAATTTGAGAAAATAATTTCATCCAAGATCATCAAGATCATTTCATCCAAGTGTCCTACACATTTGTACCCATCAAGTAAAGAGATGTAAAGTATGAAGTGTGCAGGTAGGTAATAACCAAGGTTCCTGTGTAGAAGTCAGTTATAAAAATAACCACCGCAGAAGTAATGAGGACGGATGTGAGGTGCGGAGACCTTGAAAAGAGTGGGCCTGGAAGGGGTCTTCGGTCTGGAAGGGGTCGCCGGGGGGGTCCCGAGGACCGTTGCTGTTGTTAAACATGGCTATCCGGGACTTGAAGGAATCCGTCTAGAGATAGAAACAGATTATGAATTCAACGAAGACAAACCGTGACCTCGAGCTCTTTTTCAGGACAAGCTTAAAAAAGTATGCCCTGAATGTAAATGACAAAACATTTTTTAAATTCCCAACATCAATTACACTCAATGTAAACTGCTTGATCACACTGACACGCTGAATTTAAATGTTGTTAAAAAGTATGTTAATTTGTTAATTGGCCGGTAATTCGTGTTCTGGTAACAACGTGGCATTTGAAGAACACCATGCTCTCTGATGTGGTTGATAGTTAGCAGCCTGCTGTGACTTGGAGCAAATATCTGATCTCAGCCAATAGAGAGCCGGTGGGAAGCTTAACCTGTGCGCCAACGTTCTCCGGAAAAGTGTCGAATGAACGAAGGGGAAAGATCTGTTTGTTTTTTTCCCCTTCGGTGGCGGCTGCAAAATGTTCCAACAATCATAATGGCCGACGAGGTATTG
This sequence comes from Merluccius polli, assembly GCA_030340625.1. Lineage (NCBI taxonomy): Eukaryota > Metazoa > Chordata > Actinopteri > Gadiformes > Merlucciidae > Merluccius > Merluccius polli. Next base: position 151,860 of record JAOPHQ010000316.1, on the reverse strand, counting down.
ACTACAGCGCTGACGTCAATTGCCTGCCCCCACCCCATCCACCCTTCTCATCCTCACCCTCACCTTCCCTCTGAAGCCTCCATTCTCCTTCTCCGGGAGGACGTCATCTGCCAGGTTGGTCATGCTGCCGCCGTTGGTGAGAGCGCGGTCACACTGCTCAATGGTCTTGGTTACTTCTTGTTGGCTGTCCTGGATCTGAGTCAGTTTACTCCGAGCCTAGCATACGGAGAGAAAGAGAGAAAGGGAGAAAGAAAGAAAGAAAAAAAGAAAGAAAGAAAGAGAGAAAGAAAGAAAGAAAGAAAACATTTTACAGAATATTCATGCTGTTGGGTCATTCTGGGAGACTTGAACACAGTGAATTCAGATGCGGGAGGATTCAGTGAAGGTAGTGGTTGGCCATCTCGCTCTAGGGCCTACAGGTAGTTATGAGACTTAAGGTTCACATCTGCATTGATACAGAGTCATGGGCAGTTCTATTGTGTCAGCTTAAGTACAGCTAGAGTACCCATTAACGCTAAAAATCTTTTTAAAAAGTGATGACCTTCCCTGTCTTACTCTTCTTCACCAAATTATTCCTTTTCTAGTCGATATTAAAATAAAAAAATGATGTGTTTGATTAACATAATAGGCATGAGCATTGCTGAAAAACATTCGTTGACTGCGTGAATGACTTTCCAGACCTGGTTGAGCTCGTCCTGGGTGGCTCTCAGGGACTTGGTGATGCTGTCCAGCTGGACACGGCCAGACAGCAGATTCTGGCCCAGCTGGGCCTCCTCCTCCTGCAGGCGGCTCAGCTCCCCCTTGGTGCGGCTCATTTCGTCCTCCTGGCCCTGCAGGTGCAGCTCCTGGGAGCGGATCTGGTTCTGCAGGGAGGCGATCTGGGAGGGAAGCGGGCGTGGTGGAAGAGGTTCAAGTCAGATGAGGACCAAAGATTGAACCAAAAAAAAAAACGTGCGTCTTATGCTTCCTTCAATGTACTAATATTTAGGGTTGCAACGATTAGTCTATTCATCGACTAGTCGATCGACAGAAAATTAAAAATCGATTTTGTTTTATAATTTAGGTCATTTATCAACTACAAATAACAAACATTTACTGCTTGATGCTTGAGATATTTAAATGTTTGGTTCATGGATCATTATAAAATGAATACTTTTTCTTGGCTGCTTGTCAGAAAAAGCAAGCAAATTTAAGACATCACTTTGGACACTTATGACATTTTATAAACTAAATGATTAATCCAAAAAATGATGGTTAGATTAATCAACTAGGAAAATAACCGTTAGTTGCAGCCCTACTAATATTCTTATATGTTGTTTCTATGGACTCTATTCATCCAGCATTCATCTGCGGAGGGCTTATTAAAAGGCTGCTGCCTGGCCCAGTGCTGCTGCTCACCGTCTGGGATTCGTCCTGACACTTGAGCTTCACATCGTCCAGCATCCCCTCCAGCTTGGAGCGCTGCTGCTCCATCTCCTCCAGGCGCTGATGGGCGTCCTGTTTTTGGGACTCGGCGTCCTGCAATGTGCTGTTCTCCCGGTCCAGGTCCATCTGCATCTCCTAGGAGGCCAAACAGAACCAAACTGAAGGATGAGGAGTGTTCATGGTTCTCTAGGAAGAGGGCAAAAACTTGACCCTAGTTCATCCGGTTGGAACACAATAAAACACACATCATTTTGGGAAAAAATAAAAAATAAATGTTTTCAAACGTGACACTGCTTTGCGATCACTTAAAGAGATGGGTACCTGGAGGGGGGTACAGACGGTATTTCATTGTTAGGGTAAGCTTCATCATAGCGATTTGCATGGGGGACAACAAAAAGCATCAACGAGTCGCATCACGTCCAGCCGTACCTGAACTTCAGTGTTTTGTTGTCTGATTGCTTCCTCCTTCTCCCTGATCTCTAGCTCCAGGACGTACTTGTCCCTGTCAAACGCATGAAAGGACTGGGTTATGATTGGATTAGGGTCTGTATGGTGCTCTCTGAGATGTTTGGAGCAGTGTGTCAAATGTAGAATCTAAAAGACCATTTGCTGGAGAGGAAGGCGTCGCTAGAATACTTCAATTCGTGATCCAACTATGAATGAGGTTGGTTGTTGTGACAGGGTTAACACCAAGTATGCACAAAAAAAACACATTAGTTCTCTGTAGCCCAAGTGTGTAGATTTGACATTCTGTTAATTGGTGGTGCAACAGTCACAAAAAACTCAGTCCTAACTATTCGAAACTGTAGTGAGAGCTGTACTCTGATTGGGTACAATAACATGCTGCTTCGTAGGGAAGAAAGATAAGACATTTCCAAAAAACGTAAGCATATATAATCCAATATAACACCGCAAAATGTTTTTCATTGCTTAGGTTTTTAAAGTAGGCAACTAAACCTTCCCTCACACTATACAACATTATTTTGGCTTCCGGACAGGTTCATTTGTTGAAGATGGATTGATGAGCATTTTGCCCATCAATCCATCTGGGCAGTCCCTCTTCAGGGACAGCCTACTTGTAGTATGGCTCATTTCCACCAAACACTTTCGGTATAGTACCCTTGAAACCGTTACCTAACCCGTGCCAACCTGGACCTAACCCTAGATCCGTTTTGCGTTTTCCACCGCAAACAGCTACCATAAAATGTAGACGGAGTTCGAAGCCAGGTAACTATCGTGACACAGCTGTCAGATGGCGCTCAGTTGTCGCGCAAAGTGACGATTCTGGCGCCAAAACAGAGAAGAGTTGTGACTTAGCTGAGCGACCTTTGCGACTTCTAAGTGATAGTATAACAGAGCGCTCGAGCTGGGGCATGGGGTCTGACCATCGCTTGGAGGTAGGGGGAGGCAGTTACATTGACAGCCTTGTAAGCCAGCATCATTGTCTTAAATCTGATGTGAGCTTCTACAGGGAGCCAGTAGAGGTCCCGGATGAGGGGGATGACCATTCACATGGGAGAACCGTTCCGATGTGTACCGAACTGAACTGAACCGAACTAGACTGTTTGGTGGAAATTAGTCTGTATAGCGCTCCCTCTTCTGAACCTTAGCTAGGAGGCTAGGAAAGAAAGCCATTCTCCTGCCGGCAGCAGCTCAGGCAGGGGGGGGGGGGGGGTTCACCTCTGCAGCTGAGCTATTTCCTGGCTGAGGTCATCCAGCTCTTTGATGCCCGTCAGCTCTGCAGAGCCGGTGGAACTGGTGCTGTCCTGAGGAGAGACGGACCAAGAGAGACAGATGGGGCGGGGGGGGGTGAGAAAGTGGGGTAAATGGGGTTGTTATTGGGTGACAGATGAATAAATCAATACTAATTGATTCTTCGCTAATATATTAACCGACAAGTTAGGTCATGTTCTGTTTCTCTCTCGCTCTCATTATTGAACTTAGATTATTTTCCAACACAAGAGGGTGCAGTTTACACTAATGTACTTCATTAATTATTGTTTCTCATTTATTATTGTTATTGTTAACGGTTACGTGTTTTTTTTATTTTTGTCAGCATCAATTTTTTGGCCTAGGATTAGGAGCTCAAAAGGCTAAGTGGGGGTTGGGGGTGGGAGGGGTTAGAGGGAGGAGGGGCTGGATGGGTTCATTATTGGAGCAATTAACTGTATTGTTTTGTGATGGCAAAAATGGCAATAAAATATGTTTATAAAAAAAGAAAAGATTGAAAGATTGAAGATATAGCCTTCAGAGGCTTAAACCACTTCCTGTGCTGTGAGGATTGGATGTGATTTTGTTTTGCTGAATAATTAGTGATGCCACATGACATGGTTGACGATTGTTAACAATTGATAGTGGCTTGAGAAAGGGGGAGGGGGGTGAGGTGACTGACTTGGAAATGGAGAGGGTAGATAGTGTGCACACGTGTGTGTGAAAAAAAGTGTGTGTGTATGGGGGGGGCTGGAGAGGAAAATACAGGTCATGAGAGCGACGGAAGAGACACTATGACAGCAAGGAAAACAAAGAGAAAGACGTTTCTCAGAAGATAAAGGGTTAAAAGGGGAAGAGCTGAACACAGATAGAGGGAGATAGGGAGGGGGGGTAAAGGAAAGGATGACACCAGGTTAATGATGGCCAGCTGCACGCGGGAGGAGAGAGGAGCTCCCCGCTGCTACGCTTGTCACAACACATGTGACAGGAAGGAAACAGACCCCAGACACAGCAAGCAAGGTTTCAACGAAGAGGAGGAGGTTCTCATAGTAGATATCATTATCTGAGATGAGTCAACATCTGCTCATTTTAGAGCTTTAACAGGGGGGTTAACATCACTGATGTATAACCACACTTAGTCAATACTATTGTAATAAACTAAACATGCTGTTGGATCCCAATTAGCCTATAAAATATCAACCAATCAGGTTGCAATCAGTAAAACAAATAAAATAGCTCATCGAAAAAATTCGTAATCTTAAAGAAATATTATTCTAAAAGCAGTATAACAGTATGTCTAATTGTTTTTATAAATTCAAATTAATTTAATCTATGTTGGACAATCAAATTATTCAAGTCTTCCGACTTGGGATTCAGAGATGCTTTCGCAATACCAGCAGGTGGCAGCATGTGCCAATAAATAGTGCAACGCTTCAACACATAGTTGAGTGGAAACTACTCTGGGGCTATTCCAACTTTGCAGTTTGTGATCCGGTCTCGCGGATACAGAAACGGTCTGTGCTCCAAACTGGGCTCTCCTCCACAGAGAGCCTGGTGACGCGGGGTTAGTGGAAACTACTATAGGGCTTGTGCATCAGAATGCATGATGGGATTTTGTGTTGCCGATACTCCATGGCCATATGGCTCTCAATATGGCCATGGAGTATCGGCCAGTATGGCCAACTCAAGAGAGTAGTAGTACTGTACAATTCTAAATCAATGTACATATACTGTAACCTAAGCTAATGATGACGTCTTGTGGTGGCAGTTTCAAACACAACAATGTCTTCCAATAATGACAAATCATTTCATGATCAATTACTAAACAATGATCAAAATAACATTACCATCAACATAACTTCAATTCCAATGCTCCTATTCTCCAAAAATGGCAGCGGTCATTGCGATGCGACGTACTAGCCTTATAAATGCGCAAATTCAACAATACACACAATAATACACGCGTGTTGCCTTGCCAACACTATGATTCACTCGGCAAAGCAAATTCATTTTGCTTTGCATTCTAAGCAAAAACGTTGCTTACAATGCAAAGCACATAATGCTTGGACCGTTTTGGTTCTGGTGAAAACAACAGGTACAACAGTGCCACCATGTGGAGGACAGGTCAAACACTCACTCGCCGCAGATGAGCAAAGGCAGCAAGCTCAGGTCCCACAGCAGACATGAAACCAGCATAGCTCTGAGAGATGCCATAGAAGACATTGCAGGGGTGGAAAAAGAGTTTGTTGTTTGAAACGCAAAGCAGTAGAATGCAGCTGGAAAGTAGCAGAAATATAGCCAATATATTATAACTTTAGTAATATAACTATACCGTTGTATCACTTTGGTTGAATCTATGTCAAACCATTTGTAACTACTGCTATAGACACTGAAATACCTGTGTCCTCAAACACAGATACACAACAACCCAATAAATACATGAAAATAAGGAGTTAATAATATAAGATATACAATACAATGTAGTTTGGTATGTCAATATTGTACTATACGAGTATATACTCTGAAACTTCTGATTCAAATTGTGACATGGAGTCACATTTAATACATTTAGACCACCAAGATAAAAGACCCATTTTGGAGAAATCTCACTGTGATTTGCATTTGATGAGATGCAATTCACAGGATTAGTTAAAATTACCCTTTTAGAAATGTACCATCAAGTTTAGTATGCTTCAATGCACCCACAACTCATTAGACTGTTGGATTGATACGGAAAAGAATCAGATCATCATGTGAAAGTGAGGATTTCCATGAAAACTCAGCGTAAGGCGCAAACGAAAGCAACAGAGGGCCGTGTGGACTCACGGGGCCCGCGGCTGTGGGCGCGCTCCGCTCCGATGGGGGGACCATCTCCGGGGTGAGGCTCTGCGGGGGGTCCAGGCCCTGGCTGACCTTCTGCTGGATCAGGTACATGGCCAGGGAGAACTGCTCCCGGCTCAGCTTGCCTGTCTGCTTGGTGTCCGCCAGGCCCCTGGGGAGAGCGGCAGACACCGTTTTGACACCGTTTTTCCCCCTCCATCTAAAACCTGAACCTTACATTTTATTTCAAACTCCCATGCACATGCGCAATGTTCTGGAGAATAGTGAGCTTACAATGAAACAAATCAACCTCTGTTTTAACGCATAGTGTTGATGTTGTACATGGATTTTCTGTGCAAATCCGGTCATGTGATCAAGAACTAGCGGTTGAAAAACTCCATTGTAAGCATAATGCCATTTCTCGTGTACCAGACTTCTGCAAGTCATTAATTCCCCACCATCATTTTTTCATTCAGGCTAGTCACGACTCACTTCCCGTTGGCACCTACAAGTTTACTTTTATTGAAATTGTGGACAAATATACTTTTTCCAAGTTATATAGGAGTAAATGTAAATATAAAACGTTCAAGGTACAAAAAAAAGCAATCGTCAGCAACTTATGAGTTAAAATTAAAAAAAAAGTTTTTTTAATGTAACTGAACAGCATGGCATATTCAGATTACAGATTCTCTTCACAACGAAAGGATTTTAACAACATAACAATGAGATAGTGTTGCAAAAATCCTGCTATTTTCCATTACATTTTCTCAGGCCTCACCATATCTGGGCCAGTGTGGTCTGGGGCAGGCTGGACAGCATGAAGATCTCGATGACCTCGCTACCGCTGACCAGACCGTCCATGTCTGTGTCCGTTTTGAGGAAGAGGTCGTCGTAGCGCCCCCTGTCTGCCAGCGGGACCACCCAATTCAAAGAGGACTGGGGCTGAGGACACAGACTGAGATGAGACCGCGTATCTGCTACTGCAGCCAAAACACACATTGCATGTGTTGATAGTGGAGACGACAAATAGAAAATATGACTTATGGTAGGACAAGGAACTTGGGGAGGAATTATTTTACACATTTAAAAACAAGATCTAAGTAGAAAGAAAGGTTTATGAAAATGTAAATTAGTAATGCAAGGGATTTGTTATTATTTGTCATATTTCTGTACCTTTGTGTCATGTAGCAGTTGTATATTTCAGTAGACTCCTAAGTCAAAGGGTTATGGAGCATTATAAGAAAAGGGCCAGGGAACCATGGCAGGAAAGCAAATGAAGACGAAAGCATATAGAATGAGGAAATTAGTGGAGACTAGAGACGGAGAAATGTTGCCACGATGACAACCTTCCGCCCTGATTTAGGAATAGGTCAGGAGGGAAGAGCCATCCTTCCTTATGTTCTTCCCTCACCAACAAAACTAGTTGGTGTAAACTCAGCCCTGCAGCAACTTCATGGTGCACAGAGAAACATAGTGGTCGCTGCTCAGAACAATGTGGCCAAACAAGTCCAGGTATTAGCTCTGAGGGACAAGATTCAGGACGCGCTCGTTTCTTTCTCTTGCAACAGCAAGCTGTGCCCTCATGATACTTCTGCAGGGTGGAGCTGGAAAACCGGCTTTCTTAATTTGAAAGCATTTCTTTCATACTGTAAAGTACTGGATGCGTTTCCTAGCTTTCTTTGGGTTTCATTGAGCTGACTCAACAGTAACTGGCAACCGCAATCAAGACTATAAATTGTCTAGCTTGCCTTTTCCAATTCAGCTATGAGCGGGTAAGCATGAACACAGCGGTTTCTTCAATTAATAGATTAATAGCTAAATATGAAGCTGTTACTTTGTATTATAACAATAGTTACAGCTACATGCTACAGGTAAAATGAACAATGTCTCAGCTTTTCTAACCTTTGAGTGAGGACAAGATTGTTTGCTAAGCTAAACTAACAAAGCATATGTTGCTTTGGCAGTAAACAGTGTGCGCCATGCAACACTGATATTGACCTCTCATGGGAACTCACAGCTTAGATGCAATACCTGCTGCCGTGAACTGGATTTGATGGAGTGTTTGGGCGAGAGGCCGCTGGTCGGCGTGCCGAGGGAAGCAACGGCGCTCAGGGAGGGGGTGGGGCGGAGGGTCTCCTTGAGGGGCGACGGGCCGGAGGAGGAGGACATCCCAAACAGAGCCGGCAGCACGGCCACGGCACCCGGCAACTTCACGGCAGACTTCCTCCTCTTGGACGGCGGGATGAGGTTGGCGGGCAAGGCGGCCGGGACAGGTTCCTGCTCCATGGCTCTGTAGACCAGATGCATGGCCTAGTCCCAGAGGAGAGAGACACGGGTCAAGGACGCAGATGCTAAGCTGAGCAGCTTACAAAACACACTACCAGCCGTGGACTGGTGAACGTCGGGGAGAGTCACGAGGCCCAAGTTATTTCGAACAGTAGTACGTAGTCATTAATGACGCAGTCATTAGTACTACTATACTATTAGTAGTACAATGATGCCATCTTACCACTGCAAACTCCTCTTTGTCCAGCTGCCCATCCTTGTCCACATCACTTAGTTCCCAAATCTAAAAGAAGGAAAACAAAGTTTGAATACGTAAAATACAATTTTACGAAACAAAATCGTTAATAATGCTATTCTAAAGGCACTTTATGTCAACAAAAACATAACTACCTTTCCCAACACGTCCAGAGGTAGCTTGGAGTTTATGAGCACAGGCTTGACTTTATCACCTGGCAGGAGGCCGTTGACCGGCAACAGACTTTCAAAAATACCCTCAAATTTCCCTTTTTCGTCAGGCTGGAATAAAACCAAATCAGTGTTTTAGGAGATGAATATCACAGTATTGTGTCCAAAAGTGCTGTCATTACTCACCCGTATTGCCCACTGTGAGTCTGTTGATGTTGACAATGCTGACGATATGCTCCCTAATGGACTACCGGTGTCCTTCTGCAAAACAGTGATTATTGACGGTGTTAAAGCATAATGCTTAGCCATTGAAGATTAAATTAGAAGTACTGAATAAGTAGTGAATAATACACTGTAGCCGTTTGAGGAACGCACACCCTGTGGGATATTGTGAAATCAGGCATTTGGTTCATTACTCACAAACTTGGGCGGAGCTAGCGTTTGGTTGAGGTTGTTGAGGCTAATGTCGTTTCCTCCCTGTGCCGAGGCCACAAGCCTCAGCGCTATGAAGAAACCCTGGGAAGGAGCAGGGAAGTCAGTGTGCGCGCTCACCTCAGCATCAAACCACACACCAGCTTCAACACAAAATCACATCAATCCTAACATTACCCTCTTGTCCAAATAGCCTCTTCGCTCCGAATCAGCCAATTCCCAGATCTTGGAGAGAAAATTAAAAAAACACACATTTGAAACAAACAACAGGGTTAGGACACAGTGTCATTCAGACACCCCCCCCCACCTATGCGTGTCCCTTTCCTTTAAACCCGTCCCATGCATTACCTTCCCAAGTGTGCTGTCCGACAGCCCTGACCTCTTGAGGAACTGGGCTGCGTCCCCAGCGGATATCTGGCCAGTGTTTCCACGGTCCACCTGAAAGCAGCGACAGTTAGTCGTCGTTTGTGTGTAGACCAGACCTGGACCTGGACCTGGGGCTGGGGGCAAGACTATCAACAACAACAACAACAACACAGACGAAGCCATTTCGCCAATCTCAACAAATAAAAAAGGCGGAAGACATTACCTGTCGGTAATAGTTGTCGTACACCGGGTTCCCACTGGACAGCTGTTAACAACAGAGAAGGGACAAACTGTCATTTTGTCCGTCCACTTCGAGACAGGCCAACTTTTCACGGCGCTCACTAGATAGCTAACTTGTATAGCTAGACGGCACATTGTCTATTAAAGTATCCGTTGTAATACACACAGCCTTGGACTACTAGAGACCAGGGGGGTTCAGCATCGTAGGGTACTGCGGCTTTTTTAACGTCAGCGGGTTTTTGACGTGTTTATGTCCTATTATCCGCCACTACGGCATGCTAGAGGCTTCATCTGTTACACATTAAACCAAGTCCATTGAAAACAAAAGGTTCCCACGACCACAGCCACGCCGTAAACACCGCTTAAAAAGTGCCACAGTGAGAGACATATGTCGGCGTTGTCGTTAAAAGGGCATACCGCTGAACGGCTACGCTATATATTTTTTCTACGGGTGAAGGAGTTGTTGCTTTACCTGACTTAAAGTCATGAGCGCCGCCATATTTCCTGCTGTGACGGGAGTGCGCACGCCCTTAAGCGGACGCGCGCATTTTCGGGAGTAGTGACAGTGCTGTCAGAAACTGGGCACTGGGTGGCATTGCCAAATAATTCATTGTGTGGGGAAATTGGCTGTGCTATTTAAAAATGTATGTGTGTGCAAAAATGGGACATCTTTTATTGGTGTTGATTTTTTAATGTGCTCCAAAAAAAAACTCATTTCATGTGGCCACAGAAACAAATCCCTTAATGCATGGGTAGGCTGTTTGTTTTTCTGTCCAATCCATTTCACAAAACCTGTTGAAAGTGAATTGACTGAATGAGTGCATTAATAGCACTCAGAAAACGTTTACTCCGAAAGCATAGAGTAATAAATGACAAATGATATTTAAGATGCGTAAATGACATAAATGCATTTTTAAATGCATTTAGCTTCATATGAATTAAACTACAAGCCAATGTATAAAAATGTGAAACATTTTGGCGACGAAAGCATGTGCGATTCTGCTGCCGCACATCCAGAAAGAACACAAAACCCGCAGGAAGAGTTAAGTAACCCCTTTAATAAAAACTCTGGTATATCAATAACATTCTGTCCCTTGAAGATAGTGACTCTAGATGACCTACCACACCAGGGGCTTACTGTGTCCAACCATATTACAGGAATGAAAAGATTAACCCAACATTTCGCGAAAAGTTGAAAGGACTTATGCTTTCGAATTCCATACACTTTATAACAAGGCAACCTCAATGTGCACCACTACAAAGTGCAGAATGCTAATAGTTTAAATGATAAACTTTGGAACAGTCAAAAGAAATGTGCACTGCAGGGTTTACAGTAGAGAAAATTGGAGTATATGTGGGGCGGGGAAAATGGCTCATAAGCATAAATGCTTATGAGTAGTACATAGAATATACATTCACACACTAGTCTTAATGTGTAATCCTGTTCTAGATTTACCAAAAGAAACCTTTCCTATGATTAGTTTAAAATGGAAGATGAATCATTCAGTTTATTGGTTTAACTTTCAAACACACGTGATGTGGAAGTACAGCGTTACAGGAGAGCTCCATCGTGTGTCCATGTGCAAATGCATTCAATCAATCACTGGATTTAAATCTTCCCGACGATGGGTGCACAAACTGTTTTTACATCAAGGTATTCTGGGGCACAAGACAGTTTTGATTGATAAATTACGACATTAGGAACAATTCAGATGCAAAGATGGCTCATTTTGAAAACTGATTAGAAAAGAACGGAGCGGTGAGTCCAGTTAATGGCAACGCACAATTGCAACCCAAGTTGGGCCATGTCCATCTCTCAGGGGGGGGTGGATGCATGGCAGCCACAGTACTCCCTGACAAATAAAAAAATTAAAATAAAAAACGAGGACAGTGCATCAGGGCCATCTTCTGTCCTGGCTCTCTTATAGCTCATCTTTAGCTATGGCTTCGTCCTCGTCAGTTTCCGAAAGACCATCCTCCTCATCTTCCTCGTCTTCATCGTCACCATCATCAATGTCGTTGTCGGCTTCATCGTCAGCTTCCGCGTCGGCTTCTGCATCTTGCTCTTTGGTCTTCTCGTCCTCCTCCTTCCGTTTCACCTCGTCTTGTTCCTCTTTCATCTTCTTCTCTGGTTCCTACAGAGGGGAAGGCGTCCAGAGAAAATGGTTGATTGACGACAGTGTAGAGGGAAAATTAGCTAATTAAATTAATTAATCCAGCCGCTTACCTTTGTGGCACCCCATGTCCCAGTTGCAAAGTCTTCAGCTTCCTTCATATCATCTGTGATCTGGAAGTTGTCAAAAATGGTGCCCGATTTGACCTGGGAGAGAGAAGAATGAAACATGTATAGCAATAAGCTTCAATTTCAACCTCACTACAGCCAAAGGCATCAAGTTGCAGGAATATTCCCCCTCACCTGCCACAGATCCAGACCCAAAACTCCAATGTTGTCAAACTTGTAAATGGCTGCATCAGCGCTGTACTCGGGATTGTCAATCTCTGGATGCACCCACGCTCCTTTGTAGTTGGGGTTGTCAATCTGTTTGGGTTTCCATTCTCCCTGGAAGACAAAATTATAATAATTCATATTAAACGTCAACAGAGCTCTTAGTAAGGCTAGCACAGCCCCTTTACACATTGAAGAGGAATCCAGAAGCTTACCTTGTACTCGGGGTTGGGGATCATGGCCGGCTCCCATTCTCCATCCATGTCCTCGTCCCAATCCTCAGGCTTCTTGGCATCGGGGTCAGGGATATTTTCGGCTTTGTCCCAGTCCTGCAGTTAAAAGGGTTTGGTCTCAGGTTTAGGTTTACAAACTGGTTTTGACCGCTTTTGTTAAAGAGTTAAATCCTCCCTCCCACTGTGGCTTTGAAAAACACTGTATGATGACTAGCTCTTTGGGCCAAAGTGGCGGCCGATGGTACAAACAAACAAAAATTCAAAAGGAAGTTTGTGGTTGTGTAGGTTTAGTTTATGTACTTGGCAAGCTTTTCAAAATAAATCTCAATGTAAAGACCACGCGCGCCGAACAACAGTAATTGCAGTCGGTAACTAATCAGTAGTGCAACCCACCTCGGGTTTGGCGTCTTCAGCGTCATCGACCTTTGCACGGTCATCCCAGTCCTCAGGCTTCTTGGCCTCTGGGTCCTTGATCTTCTTGGGAGGCAGGAAGTCCCAGTCCTCCTCCAGAGTGCCGGACTCCACCTTCTCGTTGTCGATCCTCACCTCATAGGTCTGGTCCGGGTTCAGGATCAGCGTGTACAGATGTGTCAGCTCGTCGTCCTGACATGAAAGAGAAGACGATAAAGTATGCATATTTTTTTTTTATCAGCAAATCTGTGGAAGTTGCTTTGGGCCTTTTACATTTGCATTGCGAATATGCTTTAGAAATGACATAATTACCTTGCACTTGATCTCCTTCTTGATGAGGTGATTAACACCCTTGTAGTTGAAGATGACATGGACCTTTTTGGTGCTGTAGCCACAGATATCAGGGCCTACACGACAAGAGTACACCTTACAAATAGAGCTGAGGCAATGCAAAGAGATGGATGGGTTCATCCCACACAGACCATTTAGGACTTTAAGCAACTGTAAGAGTTCCTAAAAACAGGATTTAATAATCCACTACAGATCGTTTGTCCATCATCGTTACTTACCAAACATGATGTAATACTGAGAATCTCCATGCATTTCTGTCTGATCCAGTGATGATGGAAAGATCTTCACGTAACCACCGCCACAGTCAATCTTTTGCTCGTGCTTGACTGTGAACTGGATGATCAGGGTCTTGCCCTCATTGCTGAAGGGCTCAAACCGGGCAGAGGAGGCATAGAAGCGGGCATCCTGGCTTGTCTGCAGGCCTAAGGATGAGAAACAAACACACGGTTTCCTCAAGTTCAGTGAAACCAAATATAGATACGCCTGTTTTAAGACACTTTGCCACATCCTATGCACTATTCAAATTCACATGGAGGTATATGATGTCAGTGGCTATAGGGGGGAATACACACCTTTGTCCGTCTCAGCATCTCCATAAAAGTTTCCTGCAGTGAGTTTCCACTCTCCGTAGTCGGACTTGTGCTTGGAGTTGACCCAACGACTTCTCCATTCATCTTGACAGCAGGGAAAGGAAGGGAGGAAGAATATAAGGTTACTGGTCAACTGACTCGGATTGCATGACTGCATTCAGGAAAAAAAACAAAAAAAAACGACCGGCCCGACCCTATATATTTCTATATAGATATATATATAACGGACCCATCCACACATGTTGAAGGCCACACACGGAAGCCATCCCTCAGCACGCCTCGCTACAGAAGGAGCATGCGACTCCATGGGACCAGCAAACTTAAGGGTTGATATCAAGCGTCTTCGAGGCGACGTGTCGCCTAATTAATACGTATTTTACGATTTGACCAAACACCACACGCAGACGTAGCTAGCATGCGATTAATGAAGCATGTGTGTTGTTCATAAAAATTTAAAAAAAGAAAAGAAAGAAAAAAAGAAACGGATCACCGCCCAAACTCACCACCGTCGAGGAATTGCTCTCGGAAGTGCTCCGTTGCATGGACGACGTAGAGCGTTAGGATCACCGCAAAAAGCCCCAGGATCTGCATTTTTACGAAGATATTGTGTGTGTTTTTTTGTTGTTTTGCCCCCCCCCAACCGGT